>BQNB010194478.1:0-11448 GCA_026074375.1 Tanacetum coccineum
AGGTCACGTCTACTGGCTATGAGATAAAGGAGGGTGCCTATCATACCACGATAGTGTGACGGATCAACAGCTTTCCCTTCTTTATCATGGGAGTATCCACTGGGTCACAAGAGTCAAAACCGTATTTCTTTAAAGATTCAAGGGTATATTTTGACTGGTTAATAAAGATGCCTCTGTGACTTTGAGAAATATGTAATCCTAAGAAAAATGAGATTTTGCCCATCATTGACATCTTAATTTTTGAACACGTGATTTTAGAAAATAGGTCACAAAGTTCAGGTGTAGATGCAGCAAAGATAATAACAACTGACATGATATTTGTAACGAGAATAGTTCCTCCTTAGCCGTCACTGTTAATGAACAATTGGGGATCCACTGAACCTTTGGAGAATCTGGGAAATCAGTAACGAAGACAACATGTCATACCACGATCGCGAGAGGAGCTTGTTTCAACCATAAAGAGCTTTCTTAAGCATGTACACGTGATTTTGGTTTTATTCTTTATCCACAAAACCCATTCTATGCTTTTGCTACAAAAACTTCTTTCCCCACAAATTACCCTTTAGAAAACGCGCAGTCTTCACATCCATTTGGTAGACGACCATGTTCATATGAGCAGCAAACGCGAGAAAAATCCTTATAGCCTCTAATCTTGCAACCAGAGCAAAAGACTCTTCAAAATCAATTCCCTCCTCTTGACGATAACCACGATCCACTAACCGAGCTTTGTTCTTTAAAATTCCTCCCAGTTCGTCTAGCTTCACTTTGTAGATCCATTTCAAAGTAATCACCATAACTTTGTCTGGTCGAGGTACGAGCTCCTATACTTCAAGACGTTCGAACTCATTGAGCTTTTCTTGCATTGCTTCGATCCAGCAGGATTGAGTTAATGCATCTTTATACGTCTTGGGTTCAACATCAGTGAGGAAAGCATCGTAGTAACAAAAAAGTGCTTGCTCATGTAGTTGCAGTCTTGTGGAAATTGGTCGAGTGAGTTCACCGATTATATTTTTAAGTGGATGGTCCTTTGTCCATTTGCTATTGTGTTCAAAAATTTAGTGATCGGGTTGCATAATTGTATGAATAGAATCCGATGATGAAGATTGATCAGAAGGAACTTCTGGAAATGAGACACCAAAGAACGGATCATTACCCATATATGCAACTTCAATATTATGATTGTCTTCTTCAACATCGTTAGGAATGACGGGAGGTTGGGTTTTGGGTGTTGTTTGAGAGTTACTTGGTGATGGTGCATCTTGGTCAACTGTAGTTAAGGAAGGTGAACCGGTTGATATAGCGGGTACTGGAGCTGCTACTTCACTAATTGGAGCAACGACTTCAGGGGCTGAGTGATCAACACTAGGTGGGGGATTGAGTAATTCATCGAACAACGGTTGAAACAACATATCCCAGTCAGTTCTCGAAGGTGGTACAAACGGTGTTGAAGGAGGAGGGTTTGGCACGAGTCCTGAACTGATTGTTGCAGGAGTCATTTCATGAAGTGCGGGTCC
Organism: Tanacetum coccineum; assembly: GCA_026074375.1. Classification (NCBI taxonomy): domain Eukaryota; kingdom Viridiplantae; phylum Streptophyta; class Magnoliopsida; order Asterales; family Asteraceae; genus Tanacetum; species Tanacetum coccineum. The sequence goes on from BQNB010194478.1 coordinate 1,515, forward strand.
TGAACTGCTGTGTTCAGAAGCCATCGTAGTCAGCTCATCAAAATCTACATGAATTGTCTCAATGATTCGTCTGGTACGTCGATTGTAAATTCGAAATGCTTTCTTTGTGGGTGCATAACTATGTAAATACCAATTCTGCTTTGGTGCTATTTGCCCAAATTCTCACTATCATTCGTTGGATTGCAGAGTGCACAAATACTTGGAAGAAAAGATAAAGTGGGATGTAACTTCGGTTAATTGTCGGAATTTTAATGGGACTATTTTAACCTTTGACTTTTCGGGTCTGACTTGACTTTTTGACTTTTGGTATTTTATTGTCTTATAAAAGCAATTACAGGCGTAACGGTAAAATTTTCGGAACATATTTCAAATATTAAATCTTTATTTATTATTACATCTCTCTTGTGCATAGTTATTTGTTAACTTTAACTACGACTTGAAAAACGAATAAGATATATGTTTATTTCTACTTGCTGAGTATCATTTAGAACCACTAAATCACGTTTTCACAACTCGGACTCTAAAGCAATTTGATGTAAAACGATATTTCGGACAACTTTTCGGTTTTATCCGAGACTTGAAAACGAGCAGAAAAGGGCTAAAATAGCCTCGCAAAGTTTATCAGAAAAGGGCTAATAGAAATATTTAACAAATTACTTAGCATTTTAATTAAAAGCGTTTGTTGAAAAACGCGAATATTCGGGTTAAAATTCATTTTTATTTTCTGGACAAAGTTTATCAGTAATATACAAAATAAATAATAAACGTTTTAAATAAATTTTATAAAACGTTTACGAAAATTAGTCGAGTGAATACTCATTTTTATCAGAAAAATGATTTGGAAAACAATGACACAAGTTTCGTGACTCGAATCACCCGTTAAGTCGCACAAACGAGTCCCGAGCGACTATTTTACAAAATAATACTCAAAAGTTACACTTTTGGTCCCTGTGAAATATTTATAATTACACCTAAACTTATTTTTAACTTGTTACTTTATCTTTAAAACTTTTAATATATATAAAAGTTTTATATTTTTTTTTTCATTTAAAACATATAACAACACACACACACACCACAAATAGCTCTCTCTCACTCCCATATTTTCCGGCGAGTCCCATCGCCGCCGGCCACCACCTCCGGCCACCGGAAAACTTTTCCAGCGACTTTTCCGGTCGAATCCAAAAATACTCCCCATCACCCGATCTATCCGATCCCCACACTCACTCGCGCCTCCACCACCCCACCGACGCCACAGCCAGCGCTACCCCCTCTCTTCGGCTGCTGTCCGACGACAGCCACCCACCTCCATCATCATCATCATCACCATCGCATCATCATCATCATCATACCACCATCATCATCGCCACAGCCACGCCACCCTCAAGGGTGCGTGTGGTTTCTCAGCCCACCACCGAAGGGGTGCGTTCGGTTTGTTATTCGGCACCACAAGGGTGCGTTCGGTGTGTTTTGCACCGACGAGGGGTGCGTTCGGGTCCGGGTCAGCCCCGACATTGGGTGCGTTGGGTTGTTTTGTCGGCCGAAAGGGTGGCAGCCACCACCATGGGGTGCGGTTGGGTGGCAGCCACCACCGTAGGTGCGTTTGGTTGTGGGTTTAACAGCCGAAGGGGCTGTTTGGTTTATGACAGCCGCAAGGGTGTGTTTGGTTTTGGGTTTAACACCCAAACAGGGGTGTTTGGGACAGCGGACACATAAGGGCGTGTTTGGTTTGACAGTTTCAAACTAAGGGTGCGTTTGGTTTAGTAAAACATCACATAAGGTGTGTTTGGTTTGGCAGATTTGCCAAACGGGGGTGTTTGGTTTGGCAGATTTGCCAAACGGGAGTGTTTGGTTTAACAGATTCGTCAAAAGGGGGTGTTTGGGTGAGCAGTTAACACAAAGGGTGTGTTTGGGTGAGCAGTTAACACAAAGGGTGTGTTTGGGTGAGCAGTTAACACAAAGGGTGCGTTTGGGTGAGCAGTTAACACAAAGGGTGTGTTTGGTGTAGCAGTTGACACAAAGGGTGTGTTTGGTGTAGCAGTTGACACAAAGGGTGTGTTTGGTGTAGCAGTTAAGGGGTGTTTGGTTTTAGATAAAAACTGTTAGGGTGCGTTTGGGTTTAGAGAAGACAACAAAGGGGTCCGTTTGGTTGGTTTAGCAGAAATAGGTGCGTTTGGTTTAGCAAAACAACGAGGGTGTGTTTGGATTATATAAGTCAACGATAAATATATCGTAAAATTTATAAATATAAAACGGGATATATTGGTGGTTTAAAATGGTTAAATAAATATGATATTTATTACTTTGTTTAGTTATAAATATATATATTTAAAACACGTAGATATTTTGCAACACGCGGTTTGTTGAAAAGTGGAAAACATTAGGTTTTATAAATATGAGAAACGTTATATAACCGGGAAGGTCTTGACGAAATTTATATAAATTTTTATATTTAGTAATTGTTTTATTTATGCCTGTATTCATTTTTGAAAGCCGATAAAAGGGACTAGTTTATTTTGAAGATTAATATTTTGTATTATACATTAATAAGTATAAACGAACGAAAACTATAACTTTACATTGAGATAACTATTTTAGACACGACCGTGAGGAACGAAAATAAAATTTTTAAATGATTATTTTATAATTTTTATAATTGTCAACATAGAAGATAAACATAATAATTGTGTGTTAAAGCTTTATAAACTCGTTTAACTTAAATTAGTAACATTAAAAGTCGATTCGTTTAGCAAGAACTTCTTTATTAATTATGTGGTGATTTCAGACAAACGAGTCAAATAATTGGTTATTTAATGTACTACCACTTCTCTATATAATACTCTGAATAGTATTCTACATTTCATATTAATCTTTGGATTGTTTGTCTTTTTATATAATTCACGATAACGATTATATAACTTGTTCTTTTTCATTGTTAATATATACGGGCATATATTACATATTGCGTTACTTTCGATGTTTTCTTATTTATACTAACCACAAACTATTAAAATACTAGGAAATCTAAATCTTTATCAACGTGTCGCGTTGACGTAATATCTTCGGAAGCCAATTTCAATTATCCTGGCTTAGTGGGACTTAGCTGTTATGATATATCGCAACCTTCTTGCTCGAAGCCGTTCCGGTCTTTCCATTTGTGTTGTGCTTAATATGTGCAGTTCTGCATCATCGTTTTACAAATCAATGTGAGGTTTTTAGCCCATGTTTTACTGGTTTTAAATATCATTTTGGGGTGAGGAACTGCTTGTTACGAATGCATTTACATGGTGATTAACAAAATTGGATTTACATACTTATTTAATATATCTCGCGGTTGAGATACAATACTTGGTTTAATTTTTGGGCGTGAACACTCGCTATAACTTGGTTATACACTCATATGCATATCTCACAGTGAGATAGAATACTTGTTTTCATTTATGGACGCAACAACTTTATTTTCACTCAAATGATTTCGGATTAGCTTAGGTTGCATGAACTGTTAATTACTCGGAGGGTGAGCGCGAATGTTATGAAATAGATCTATTCGGGATTGCACATCCTCGTTCGGTGTGATTAGCTTTCATCTGGGCAAACGAACGTTATAACTGTCGGGAATACGATTGGTTGAGATTTCAGGGCCAACAATTTACATACACATGTATATTTTCAGGTATTGCACGGGTGTTCTTGGATGGGGACCCTATGTTGGATACATATTATTTTCAGTAATGCCGGGTGTTTTGGAGGGAACACCCTACGTTGGGTTACACTCTACTGTGCCTTGAATAAAGTTGGCATACATAACTAGTATACGGTAGCAGTTTCATGAACTTAGAGTAATTGTAATCATGGTTTTATACTTACATGGATATTTACGGTGCCTTGAATAAAGTGGCAATACATACTTGAAACATTTTGGTGATATGTGTAACATTCCGTATTTTCAGGTCATTTTCGACGTCATCTATTTTACGAGTTAATTTTTTTTTTCTTTTTCTCTCGTACGCGTTTTTATTATATATAGTATAGTTTAATTCGCGTAAACTAAAAATCACGATTATGTAAACAGACACCAAAACGTAATTAAGTATTCGCAAGCAAGCCATATACTATTTTAGGAAAGTAGATAACTTATTTATATTTTTTTTTTGTCGGTTCGTAAAACGTTTACGTTTGCGGATAAATTACGTTTAGGCTATTCCCGGGATCACCATAAACTTTTCTACGCTTATACAAATACCCACGTTTTACCCAATGCACAAAATAATCATTTTAACATCACTTGGGAGCCTATGTGTGCCAGATTTCCTAAGGTTTGGAGCAAGGAAGTTTCTATCTTGATGGACTAGAGCCTAAATTCTAAGTAACAAATAGATTAGGGAACCTAAGCCTTGTACCCCACATGCTCTTGGCTACTTGTCTTTGATGCTTCCTTGAGGACCTTCCTGGAGTCATTAGCTTATTATAAAAGGCCTTAGCTAGTGAATAAATCAACACAATCTCTTGTCCATAGTGAATTCAAGACACAATTCCCACTATTTCCTCTAACTTCTAGGCTCACGGCTCAAAAAATCAACTTTTTTCACCATATCAATACTAAATTTTTATGGAATCCAGATAAACCCTTTACTCATCACTTCCTAAGGCTCACTAAAGTGTTTCCATGCATATGAATCACCAGGGCAAGTTATAATCAAACAAAGGAAGGCTAGGGCTTTTACTTGGAAAGCTAGGGTTTATAAGCTTGTAGCTTTAGTTTTGAATAAAATAACCACGGGTTTAGCTCCTTTTTTCTCATCTCATTCATCATCCATAAGGTCTTCCTATTCCTTTTACTTTTTATTTTCATTAATTTTTGTGTTATATGTTATTTATGGGCTATAATCACCACTATGGCTTTTTTAATATTGATATAATTTCGACACTTTGACAGTTGGTTTTGACAATCATATAAATAATAATACGCTCAGACGATCCAAAATTGATATGAAACTTGTCAAACGGATTTTTAACGAAATACGTTAGAGCGAAACAAGGTATATATTCAAGGTATTAAAATCCAGTTTTGTATTGTTAGTGGTTTCTGTCAGAATTTTAATGAATGGTATTTGCGGCACTTTCGAGTCGTTACGGCTTCGGCCGAAACATGAAAGTCGTTCGGAAGGTCGCTTTTACTTCAGCGAGGTTCTTTAGTCTAACAAGGCGAGTGATAATCGGGTCGTAAAGGAGCGGGGCAAAATCTGGCTTTTTGGTAATAATTAATACACTGCATCAGATTCTGATGCGAGTGCTTTTTCGACATTTCTTGGTCGAGTTTCGGGGTCTCGGACAGAAACTGGTATAGTTGTTTCAAAATATCGTTTCGCTTAAATTCTCTTTAGAATCCCGAGTCATGAAAATGTGATTTAGTGGGTAATTATGGTCGGGTCTGGACTTAGTATATATAACTAATATATACCTGTAGTTTTAACCTTACCAGGAGAAAACTTATATACTTCCTGTAGTAATTACTCTACCAAGGAGAACTAATATACTACCAGTAGTATTAACATTACCAGGAGGTCTACTACACTACCAGTAGGAACCTTCTACAATTCCTGGAGGTAACCTAATACTCTACCAGGAATAACTATTATTAAAATTATCAGATATTTATAAATGTTTTACAATTATTAATTTGTTTTTCACTAAAACGATTAGTCGTGTGATTATGCTTTATTGAATATTACGTGGTTATCAAAAAGTGTATAATACTAGGGAGTTTCATATGGGCTTACGGATGGCGTATCGACGAGTTGTTGGATTTTCGATTTAAAGTGTCCTAATATCCTCGTTCGTCATGTATGGACACTCTTTAATTATGATAGCCCGAACTAGTTAGTACGATATAACAACTATAAGTTTTATTCATTGTTATTAATTAAAAGTTACTTGGAGTTAATTATACGAACCCATATCTTACTTAGGTTGCTTAGGATATTTCCGTGATGACATTATTGCCATTTAAATGATTATTTCATAACTTACTCCTAAGGTGAGTTCATAGTCTCGCATTTCAATCTTTTCATGTTTTATTAAAACGCGAGAGGAAATACATGCTCATTTATCATAACTTTTATATTTTACTAAGTACATTTACCTTCAATACTTTGTGAGTTTTCAATAGCCTCCATTTCTATTCTTGTTTTTTAAACTCGCGGGTTGGAATTACATTTTTTTTTGGCTTGTTTTACTACGGCACAAGTGTTTTGTTTTAAACTGTAAGCTTTCCAGGATTATTACCTGCTTATTATTGCATAAGTTACCACACTGCCATCTAGTCCATACCATTTCATGGAACTCTCGTCTTTTATACTATTGTGAGCGCTAGTGTTGTGGATAGGTCTATCGAGGACTGACATCACACCTTGAATTTCTGGTCACTAGATTGGAAAATGGTGCATTTATCATGAGAATAACTTGTAGGTTGTTTTTGGCAGACAACCCTACCCACTTGGGGCAAAAAATGTTAAGCGTCGGGGTCATGAGTTTGTGAAAATAATACCTGTTATATATTTAGACTTGATGATTGTTGTTTCTCTTGTCTACATTACTTGTTTTGGACTTCGGTATTGCTACCTTAGTCCTCCATTTTCTTGGATCTTGTGGTCACTTTAAATACTATCTTGATTTATGAATCTCTACATGATTTCGGATCGGATTTCGGAAATACACTTTTAAATGTTGTAACGCTACTTTTCTTCTGAAATATTTTAAATTTTTTCAATACACGTTTTACTTAATACCTATGGAATTCACCAACATTATTGTTGTCGTTTTAGCTTGTATTTTCAGGTTACTTTTTGCGAGTGAGCATTTCGGGTGCATTCGTTAGTCGCGCGGATATTTTTATTTTTGAAGCTTAATAACTTGAGTAATATTTGAACATCGTTTTGACATTGTTTTCATATGACAGTATTAAAAAAAAAATAAATGGAACCTGTGTAACTCTGACATTTTTACTAAATTGAATGTGACATTTTATAAAACGTCTCTTTTGAGGTCGTTTTCTGTGACATTGTGTTTTGTGCCCTGAAGTAGCACCCCATTGTTACCATTCCGCTGCGACCAGATTTTGGGGGTGTTACAATATGTATATAAATGTCATACATGCTTTGAACAATTGCGGTTCAACATTCATACGTACATTTTTGTGACTATTTGGGGATTAAAATGGTCATGCATACTTTACAACTATTTGATTTCTAAAATCACTAAATACATTTTGGTTGGACATTTAAGGTTTTTATATGGGTCATACAACTTTACAGTACCTTGGTTCTAACTAATTTTACTTAAACAAATCTATGAACTCACCAACTTTATGTTGACACTTTTTAAGCATGTTTTTCTCAGGTGAATTAGATGCTTGGCCTACTTGATGTGCACTAGATTCTAAATTTGACAAGATTTCATTCATGAATTCTAATACTTACAAATGATCAAACATCTCGTTGGTTGGTTTTCAAGCTTTTCATTTGTGATGCAATTCTATAGGTCAAACGTTATATCAATTTCAGGAAATCATCGAGATTACTTTCAAATACGACACATTTAGAGGTCGTTCTCTTGTATCTAGCGATGTGTATTATGAAGTAACGCCCCCAGACACATTTCCGCTGCGACACATTTTGGGGGTGTTACAGATTGGTATCAGAGCACTGGTTATAGAGAACTATTTTTTTTTTTTTTTTTTTTTTTTTTTTTTTTTTTGGTTGCATATTGTTACCCTAGACTATATTCGTTTCGCAAATATTGCATCACAGCAAACATTTTCAAAGTGCAATACGCAACTACTTGCTTACTTGCTTATTTTCTGGTTGCTTTAAGTGCATTACATGACATTACATATATTTAATATAGATATGTTTACATCCCTTTTTGCATAGATCGTTACGATTATTTTTATAAGTCGTCTTTATATAAATTACGTAACATTTCTTAAGACATTGTGAGTTGCACAATGGTCTCATTTTACTCCTCAGACATTGTGAGTTGCACAATGGTCTCATTTTACTTCTCAGACATTGTGAGATATACAATGGTCTCATTCTACTTCTTAGACATTGTGAGTTGCACAATGGTCTCACTTCGTTCGCAGACATTGTAAGTTAATCAATGGTCTTTAAGAATATTATTTTCTTCATAGTTATATATACAATATCGTATTACACGAAGACCGTCATAATTTTTGTTTACATGGAATTATGTATCAATTTAAGGATTACAAGTCTTGTATGGGCGGGACTTGTAATACGAGGATTGATATGATAATTGCTATGTTAACAAAGCCCGTCACAGTTCTGTTTACATGGAATTATGTGTGGATCCAAGTATTACAAGTCTTGTATGGGCGGGACTTGTAATAGGAGGATTGATACGATAATTGCTATGTCGACTCGTTCACGATTTTGAACACTATGTTGATTTCCCCTGATTGTTTACAGACGAATTTTAAACACTCGTCCCATACTCATTAGAAGCACATGCATCGTCATGTTATCCATCACCTTGAAGGTTATGTGAGTACGCGTATTGCATCGAAAATTATTAAGTATGATGATTTTTATCAAACTTTATTTGAAAGGATTGGACGCCTTCTTCTGTTAAATAAGGAAATTGTAAATCACGATCATATGTTTATCATTTATTTTCTTACATAAATTTGGTCCTCCTTTATGTAAGTAATGGAATTATAAATGAGTGAGTTAATGGTATCGATATGAATAGTGTATGAAATCGAACCAATAATCCACCGGAATACGATTAATAGGTCTAGAAACACAATCGTGCCTTACCGCTCAACAAGATCTTAAGGCCTCATTTGAAATTCAGAATCCCATTCATATAGTTATTACTTTTGTCGTTACCAAATTCTTCTTTACGTATCATGAACTGTTCGTGGATACTAATGAACTTGTTAACAACACTTGACTATTGGCAGTCGATTTCCATACAACGAAACTACGAAATGGAGTACAAATATTTCCACCGTTTATCGATTAGCTCGTCGCGAGCTCCTCCCATTTGTTAAACTTTATCTGGGAATATTGTTTATCGGAATGTCCTCATTCTCGGCATTCCATCACCATTTGTTATAGTTATTGATGTTATGGTCGCTGTTGTTGGGTCCTGGAGCGGTCCCAATTAGTATAATTTATCATTAGGTAGTGAACCCCCCGTTAAACCTGATAATCACTATCGAGAAGGATATGTGGGTCATGAAGCGGTCCCAGCTTGTACAACTTTATCCAATAGGTAATGCAACCCCTTTAATCCAGATAAACGCTTATCGGTGAAACATCTAGTCGAACTATTCATTTCGGGCCACTAGTACGGAGACTTAGGTAGCAATACATCCTAGCACTACCAAGTAAGTTGAATACTTACATCCTTTAGGTGTGGAGATTCATGCAATACTTATTCTGAGCAAGCGGTCGTAGGCATGGTGGATGCGGCGATTCTCTTCGGTGGCATTCTGAATTTAAATCACAATAATACAATACATGTGGGATTTCAAACGATCGCAACGCAAGGGAGAGATATAACAGCATCGAGTCGTAATACCTATAATGATTTTTTTTAGACACCCATTTTGACGGATTAAATATCCTGGTCAAACCTAGCCAAAATTTCTGGTACATTGAGAAGTATCGAAACACCGAATTTTTGCTGTATAAAGTTATCAGCGTTTTGTTTAGAAACGGTTTATTAAAATCCTAAATCTTTTCTTGGTCATACAATCGGTTAACACAAAGTTAATCCCGGGACGAGATTTTTTTAAGGGGTAGGTACTGTAACATCCGGCAATTTTCGGAATTTTAAAGGACTATTTTAACCTTTGACTTTTCAGGTCTGATTTGACTTTTTGACTTTTGGTCTTTTATTGTCA
>BQNB010194480.1:0-11448 GCA_026074375.1 Tanacetum coccineum
CTGTCATACACCAAAGTACTTTTTCATGATTTGTCAGCTTATGGCTTTTATTCTTTGCCTAATTTTTCTTTATCTGTGCTTATTAGGATAATATAGGATAGTTGTAGCTTATTTAGTTTAGTCCTTAGTTTATTTTAGCTTATTAGTAAATGTGAGTTTTAAGTAAAAGCTTAAAAAGGGTTAAATGCTTTCTGTCATATCAATAAGCTGTTTTCAGCTTATATAATGATTTTTTTAAAAAGTTTCTTTTACAAAAGCTCTTAGTTTTCAGCTATTCTATAACTTTGCTTTTTAAAGTTTTTGCAAAAAAAAAGTTAAAAAAAGGAAGAGGGGAAATCGTGGGTGAGCAGGGCTCGAACCCACGACCTCTACCCTCCTCAACCTTTTTATAACAATCCACACACAAACACACTAACCACTGCGCCCTTGGGACTTTTACGTCCTAAGGTGCGTAGTTTATTCTTTTACACCATTTTTAAGTTTTGTTATAGAAAAGTACTTCGAGTGCTTAAAAGCTTTTTCCCGGCTTATTTAGTTTAGCTTTTTAAGGTTTTACATTTTTCCTGCATTCTGTTTATCATAAGCTATTTTTAGTATTATTAACTTAAAGTTTAGTATTTTTAATCATTTATTTTTGTTAAAAACTTTAAAAAATCATAAAAAATAGAAAAATAATCAAAAAAATAATTTTCTTTTTTATAAAATTTTCTTTTATCATAATCTAGGCTTAGGTTTGAAATTTACTTTCGTAAGGTTAATATTTTGAAATTTCACTTTTTAAAGAACGGGATTTCGTTCCCGTTCTCGTTTTCTTCGTTTTTAAGCTTTAAGTGTTCTCGTTTTAGAATTTCCTTAGCCTTTTCTTATAAGTTAGTAAAATAGGATTAGGAAAATTAGAAAAATCATTTTAGGTTTAATTTTAGATAATTTAGGTTTTAAATGTCTCGTTTTTAATTTCCGTTTACGTTTTAATGCTTACGTGTTTAATTTTCATTTCTTGTTTACTTCTTTTTGTGTCATTTATTTTTAGTATGATTTAGACAACCAAATCAAAATCTTCAAAACCATTCAAAACGCACGATCACGGACTTAACCGATTTTCAATTCACGCTTCGTCGAGGGAAAACGACCTGGGAGGTTTTTGAGACAACTTTGGTTAAAAGTTTGTTTCTCGAACCCGACGGAAAATACTTACTATACTATTATTTGATATAATCCTTATATACTTATATATTATATATATAGAGTGTGTTCGGACCCGTATCAATAACCAAGATGGTAAACAATTTATCACCAACTAAAACAGATAAATGTTACTACGGAAAGCTATCTTATACCACAGTTTGACCAATTACAAATGTTATTAATCTAATATTAACACGGGGCATGTCAAATATAAGCAGCAACTTAATCATCAAATTCTGAAAGTTATATATGAGGCTAGGCACATTAACACAACCAATCTTATACTCCATACATGTATTGCGAGATCAGACGCTAAAGAGGATATGAAAAACATAGACGAACAACATCAGATCATCTTATATAAACAAAACATAACTAATCGAAATTAGACCAGTTTTAGCCTAAAAAGCATTTACCCTTCAATAGATCATCAAACTTTACTTGGTTTGATCGAGGAGCTTGACAAGAGAGCCAAACCTGTGAAAGACCATGATGATATTAGAGGTAACAAGATCTTCACTCCTTGCATCTCATCCAACATAAATTCTGTGAACTCAGGTATATATTTAATCCTATACACTTATATCTTTTTTAATCACACAAGCATAAATGTTTGACTTTTACCTTGATCTCGCAGGAAGCAGCCATTGTTCCTCCTTATGTTGCCTTTGCTATAATACCAAATCCTGGGTTCTGTGAGTATTTTAAAATTAACTCTAATGATCTAACGGTTGAACGGTTCACTGCCACGGACTACCTGAAGTTCAAGGAAACGATCATTGATGAAACATTGTACGATCATTAATTAAGTTATCATTACAGATTGATAAATGTTTGTTGAAACTTAAACAGGCACTAATAATATTCAAATGTTTCAGTAAAGAATTGCATAAGGGTCTTGTAATTAAGAGCAATGCAAACCAACGCTGTGCCACGAATGGAATACAACTTTTATTTTTAAAGAAGTCGCAAAAACCTTCCAACTCAGGTGACTGTATGTTACAGTTATTATTGTTTTCTATTGCTCCCTTGTAGTTAAATTTGTTTTCAAGAAAGTCAAAATGAATTTATTTGACCGTATATATACGACTTTGTGGTAAGAAACGATATGGGATGTGGATCCACTATAGGTCCTATACTTGCTTCTGGAATTGGTATCCGTACAGTTGATTGTGGAATCCCTTAGCTTTCAATGCACAGGTGATAAATTTAACCCGTACTAAAAATGATTTCTATTATATTTTTTTACATAAATCAAAAGGTTAAAAAATTTAGGTTCCTTTTCTGACAATAAATTATTTATTAATAAAAAAAAATATTTAACCATAAAAAAATTAAAACTAAAATCACAAGTCATGAACAATACCCGCCGCATCGAGCGTTTTTCAACTAGTAAATAACTATGGTGTATATATATAAATGTTATGTATATATATATATAATATTATGTATAGCATATAAATTAAATTTATGCATAACCGCACACATCCACACACAGCAAATAACACACACCTATATCTAAATAAATATAAACTAAAAAATTAACAAACTTCAAACAAAAATACAATTCCAAACCACACAACAACAGTACAGCCCACACGACCCATACGGGAGGCGATGGCGGGCGGGTCGGCGGCGCGAGCGGGGGGGTAGCGGGGGGGGGGGGGGCGGCGCGGGGGTGGGGGGGGCCTGGCGATGGCGGCTGGGGGGTGCACACCCCAAACATCTCACCCATGACACAACACCACACTACAACAACGAACATAAACACACACACACACACACTCACACACACAAGACGAGCGTCCACACCAAACACTCTCACCACACACCCACACACCCCAAACACAATCGACTACACACACCCTCTCTCAGCACCCAATTCACACACACAACCACACACACCTCACATGCACGACCAAGACAAACAGTTCAACCACACAAAAAACACAACCGATACACATTACACACACACGACTCAGCACACAACACACACAACAACTACAGCACACCATAGCAAGCCACACACACACAGAACACACACAAAAACCAACATACACAACACACACACACACAGCACACACACACACCCAAACACACACACACACATCAACACATTCTACACACCACACACACAACACACACCCCCCCACCCCCCCCCCGACCCCCCCCCCCCACCCCAACCCCCCAACACACAAAACAAAACTCACACAAACTCAAGCACACAACACACACTCACTCACACAAGACCTGCCACCCAGCCCGTCCCAAACCCCACCGCCGATAGCTCCGAGCCACCCACCCCACCCCAAGAGCTTCCGCGGCATTCCCCCGCCTTCCGCTGCCAATTAAAATTCCAAACCCGCATCCGCCCCCTATGGGCGATACCCCGAACCAATGCCGATACGCAGGAGCACCAAAGAAAATTATCATCAATTTTGCCCCAAGACGCGGCACCCCCCCCGCTCCACCCAGCCCTGCCACTAAACTACCGTCCTTCATCGTCACCTATCCACACCGCTAGACCCACCCCTTCAGATCGAATCTAAAGCATCAAAGATTATATAGTATTGCATCTACTGAATATAAGAAGGTAGCATCTTGGATAAGCGGATTAAAGTTACATCATATCCTGACAAATAAAGGTGAAGCACAAATTATAAAAGAATACAAACGGTCAAGTCTCTATAGTCTATACAACTTAAGATATATAAGTAGTTGTATATATATATATATAGGAATATATATATAAATATAAGTGATAAAAATATATATTAAGTAATAGTATATAGTATATAGAATATTATTATAAAGTAAATATATTTTGTGTGGTATATTGTGATATACATATTATATGTGTTGAAGTATATATATATATATATATATATATATATATATATTATATACAATATATAAATATATAATATATATATATATATTGTTTAAAAATATTAATGTATGTATCTATGTATTATATAATATATGTATTTATATATTATACAAGTACATATATATTCTATATATATACATATATATATATTTTTAATAATTATATATTAGTATAATAATAAAAAATATAATATATATTGGTAAAAACTTTATTTGGAAGAATTGGTAGAAAACCTGAAAAACCAAACTACAGGGTAGATTTTGCAAACATCTGAATCTTGAGGGTAAAAAAAGAAAAAAAACACAACTAAACAAAGGATACAACAACGTTCCATTTCACAGACACACAATCGCTCCATCATTTCCTGCTTAATAGCAAACTAACACAATACACACAACGATCCAAACACACACACACACAACGAACATGTAACGATCAAAACACACACACACACAACAACGATCTAAAAGTACCAAATCTGATAAAAATATGATCAAAATCAAAACAAAATCCGATCAAAGTACTCGTGAAGGCACTAATTTTGTATTCCGATCATCAAATAAATGAAGAAAAAGAGATTTACAAATCGTAAGTGACCTTATTTTATATATTCATCATTTTATTGATTTAAACATCTTATAATTATGTATATATTTCAATTTCAGTAACCGGAATAATTGCGTATATTTTTCATCATTCATCATGTTTTCTTCCGGATATGGAACAAATTTAACAAAAAAATTGCATAAAAAACGAATTTATTAAAGTTGCACACTAGGTGTTTGATAAAATGTGTGAATGAGATTTTCATGTATGGCATATGTTTGTTAATATTAGGGCATCTATTTGAAATGATTCACGACATATATTTAGTTAATTTTTGCATATGTATGGCAAATGTTTAGGGCATCTGTTTTAAATGATTTAGGGCATCTGTTCAGCTGTTTATGCAAATGACTAGAAATAAATGAATTGTTCTCAAGTAGTTGATGGTGTTTGGTTCAGCTATTAGGGCATCTGTTTTAAATGATTTAGGGCATCTATTTGGTTAAAAAAATTAGATTCAAGGCATTTGTTTGTTATTAGGGCATTTGTTTTAAATTAGATTCAAGGCATTTGGTTCAGCTATTAGGGCATATGTTTGTATATGAATTCATCGTTTGGTTAAAAAAAATTAGATTCAAGGCATTTGTTTGTTAAAAAATTAAGGCATCTCTTTGTTAATATTAGGGCATCTGTTTGAAATATTTCAAGGCATATATTTAGTTAATTTTAATATTTCAGGGCAAATTTAGCGTCCAGGCTTGTTTACCAGTGGTTTGACCGTTTTAAATCTTTCTTAAGCAAGTGAAACTTGCTATCACAGGTAAATTTGAAATTACTTAGTAAGAGAACCTAATAAGATCCTTTAATACACATAAGAGAAACGTGGATAAATTAGACAAGGTGGTGTTACACTGAATATGACTCTCCCGTGAAGTTGTTGTATGATAAATCATCTTCATTTGTTACAGGGTGAAGTCGATATACGCCATCTTCAAGTACTTATATCTGGGAGGTAGCTAAATTACGTCATATGAATTTCAGTGCTTTCTAACATCATATGGTGCTATAAGGGGTGTTTGGGATCGGTTACTACACTTGCTTGTTTGGTTAATGCTTTGAAAAAAGCAATTTCAAACTATTTTTCTTTAACTTATAAAAAATTAAATAAGTAATTTATGCAATCTATCCCAATCCCGTTTAAAATTTCTTGTCTTCTATATGAAAATGCATTAAGCAGATATAAACGCTCCCATATAATCTAACATTATTTGTTATTACATTAGGCAATCGGTAAGGGTCAACTTGGAGATGAAGTGAGGAGCAAGGAAGGGAAACTCAACTCACCAGGTCGACTTGTTCATAGTCTTCACATTTAGCATTTTTCAACTTTTATTACAGTGTCTTATTAGTTTTCATTCGAAACAAATAGTTACTGAGAATGGAGAGAACTAGAGCGTGGATCAAAAGGCAGCTTTTATGCCTAGGGCGTGTGCTACTCAAAAAAGCAAAGTCTTGGTACTTGACGAAGCTACTGCATCAGTCGATACTGCAACTGATGGAATGATTCAGGGCATCTGTTTGAATCATGACATATTAAGTATATCATAATTTGTATTATTGTTGAATCATGACATATTAAGGAATCTATGAATTCGATTAGTGCATCTTTAGACATAGTAAGACACGAGTTTGTATGTTTAGTGCGCCGTTTGTATATTTAGTGCATCGTTGTTGGTCATACCTTGGGCATATGTTTGCATATGAATTCATTGTTTGGTTAAAAAATTAGATTCAAGGCATTTGTTTGTTAAAAAATTAGGGCATTTGTTTTGTAATATTAGGGCATCTGTTTGAAATATTTTAAGGCATATATTTAGTTAATTTTAAGCGTATGTATGGCATATGTTTAGGGCATATATTTTAAATTATTTAGGGCATCTATTTGGTTTAGCTGTTTATCCCAATGACTAGAAATAAATGAATTATCCTCAAGTAGTTATCGGTGTTTGGTTTCTTATGGGTGAGTGTAATAGACCTGATATGAATTTCAATAAAAGTTTTGTTTTGAGTGTTCCTATATAATCATGGTTGGACAATGCAAATTATTAGATTCAAGGCATTTGTTTGTTAAAATATTAGGGCATCTGTTTGTTAATATTAGGGCATCTGTTTGAAATGATGGTTTAGGATACTATTAAAAACGTGTTACGGCATCAGTTAATAACTATTTTTTTGCGTCTGTTTAAAAATATATTAAGGCATCTGGATATCATGAAAAAGTATTAAATATGAAGATCATTAGATTCAAGGAATTTGTTTGTTAATAAATTAAGGCATCTGTTTATTAATATTAGGGCATCTGTTTGAGATGATTAAGGGCATATATTTAGTTAATTTATGTATGGAAATTGTTTAGGGCATATGTTTTAATTGATTTAGGGCATCTATTAGGGAATCTGTTTGGTTTAGTTGTTTATGCATATGACTAGAAATAAATGAATTGTCCTTAAGTAGTTGCTGGTGTTTGGTTTCATATGGGTGACCGTGATAGATCTGATAAGGATTTTAATAAAAGTTTTGTTTCATGAGTTCCTATATAATTATGGTTGGACAATGCAAATCATTAGATTCAAGGCATTTGTTTGTTAACAAATTAGGGCATCTGTTTGTTAATATTATGGCATTTGTTTGAAATGATCCAGGGCATATATATTTAGTTAATTTTAAGCGTATATATGGTAAATGTTTAGGGCATTTATTTAAAATGATTTAGGGCATCTCTTTGGTTCAGCTATTTAGGCAAATAAATAGAAATAAATGAATTGACCTCAAGTAGTTGTTGTTGTTTGGTTTTTTATGGGTGACCGTGATAGACCTGATATGGATTTCAATAAAAGTTTTGTTTCGAGTGTTCCTATATAATTATGGTTGGACAATTCAAATCATTAGATTCAAGGCATTTGTTTGTTAAAAAATTAGGGCATCTGTTTATTAATATTAAGGCATCTATTTGAAATGATGGTTTAGGATACTATTAAAAACGTGTTAGGGCATCAGTTCATAACTATATTTTGGGCATATGTTTAAAAATATATTAAGGCATCTGGATATCATGAAAACTATTAAATATGAAGATCATTTGATTCAAGGCATTTGTTTGTTAAGAAATTAGGGCATCTGTTTGTTAATATTAGGGCATCTGTTTGAAATGATTAAGGGCATATATTTAAGTTAATGGGCCTTCAAAGAAAGACTACTAAGATACCACATGTTACATCATCCATTGATAACATCATTCCAAAAGCAATGAATGTGATAAAGAGACATATTTATATTAAAACTATCATAAAACTAAACAATATCAAAACTGTATTTCTGATATAGTTTTGGGTTCTGGCAGAAAATCGACATAAAATTTAGTTCGATGACAGACCAAAAATAAGGAAATAAATTACTTTTACTTTGATAAAAAAAGGCACCTTTTAGTAAAATATCCTTGCAAACACCAGTACAATTCTTTATGATGATTTCTAAAATCATTTGTATAGAATTAGAGTCCTGAATAAAGTTCGGTTTGTAACTAAACGGATTCTAATCCAGTGCCAAAAAATGATACAACCTCCGCTACAAGATGAGGATATTGGTTCCAAAATTTCCAGAGTTTCAGCTCCTATGCTATATCAGACAATTAACCATCCAACATAAGTAAAAACCAAACGAGTAGTCATCTGTCATCCACTGGCAGATTAATTGAACTTTCCATTCCCATCATAGTAATCATCAAACTCCATTAATCAACTTATCCCCATGACATTTGTGAGGTTCCCCTCTAAAGCATCACTTTGTCCAACTTTAGTGGTATCTCTATTCCGAGTACATCTTCCTAATCCAACCACTAAAACTTCTTGCAGTCATAATATATAAAATTAAGTTAAAAATTTTATATTTCAGCTCAAGTTAGACCTACTACAGGAGAAAACTAGTCAATATATATACATTAAAATCATATGATTTAGGAAGTTACTTGCTTAGGAAAGTTCCAACAAACTCGAGGATGACCAGATTCTTCTTCTCTCATGATCTAACTATTTCCCTTCTCCTACAATCTGATCTGCAATAACAAACTTCCTTATTTAATGTTGCTTATATCAGATCATATGATTAAAGAATGTGTTTTGTGAGATTAAAGCATCACTTAATTTAAGGCATCTATCTGTTTCATGAAATGGTATCTAATTGTTTTAAGGGCATCTATCTATATCATTTAAGGACATCTATTTATATGATTTAATGGCATATGTTTCATTAAGGGCATTTGTTTTGTTTAAGGGCATATGTTTGTATGATTTAAGGGCAACTGTTTGTATGAATCTTAAGAAGAAAAATGTATCCATTAAACAGCTATTTAAAAATGATCCGCACTTTTAGTAATCAATCTTTCCGAATCACATGAAACATCAAAACACCAAACAATACCATTATGACCACGATAAGTACAAAAAAAATACAAACTATTAGCCAAGTTGTCCTTTTCTTACTTGTCGCTAATTGGCATTTGGAAACTGGCCACTTAGAATATTACCTTAAGTCAGGATTTTGGAAGACGATGATTTTCTTTCTCTTAAAAACTTTGATTGCCTGTAAACTTTTATAAACATAAACCAATGAACATTGGTCACTAGATCAGGAAAATGAAATACAGGAAATGAAACGTCGGATCATTTCAAAATTATTAGATATCGACTTAACAAAGATGTTTCAGTACTTGAAGCATTAGTAAAATGATATAGAAATTTCCTAGTAAAATGCATCCCTTATTCAGAATCATGTATTATTAAACATAGTATTGGTGAACTGCCAAGAGTACAATGAAGAATATAAAGGTGTAGATTTTAATCCTTATGTATGGGTAGATGTGATTGACATGTTCTGACTAGTATCAAATGTATCCGTTTTGACCCCTTACCTAACCACCCATCTTTCCACCTTATGAATCATATTGTATGAATCTGCAAGTGTTAACATATTCTACTAACACAAAGATATAGGACAGAATTTCTAGAACATACCTCGTCTTCAAGGAAAGACTATTAAGTGCATAAATAACCAATGATTTAATCAGATACCTAAACCATAAGAGTATAAACATTAGAGCAAAACAGTATAGCCAATCAGAGTGAAATATTCTACGTTTTGTAAGTGAAATTTGTAGAGAAAAGTGTGCATTCATACTCTGATTGATACATTTGTAAAGAAGCCGAAGCCCTTCTAAGCGGTCTGCAAGACTTGGTTTAATGTCAATGAGGTTATTTAACTGTTTCACTGAGATCAAAACAAAACCTCCTTTTAATTGTTGCTTAGCATCACGATAGGCTTTTACAATAGAAAAGGCGACACTATTTTGGTCCTACCTGCCAACAACATGATTAGTAAGGCACACTTGTTTTAAAATGAAAAACAATGAAGATGATTTTCACCTCTACTATAGGCCGCAATTCTAACCCATTCACTCATTAAAAAATGGGTCAAAAGCCAATCAAAGTGTATATGTAATTCAAAAAACCTCCTAAATTATGATTATACAAAATAGCATAGTTGTTTGTGGTCACACCGCGGGTTATCCGTTTTGATAACTCGCCCATCTTTGACTTTAAACAAACATCCATACATATAGATATGTCTAGGGAATATGAAGAGCTAACCTGTAACCTTTTGATAATGGAAGAAGCATTTCTAATCTGCAAAACGAATCGACTTTTGAGGTTATCCCATCGATCCATGTCATCGTGCACTCTTTTAAACTTCTGCTGATATTTATTCACCATTGCCTCCATTATTTCACCACCTGATTCTGCATTTTATAGGTTTGTATATAACTTTCAAAGGATACCAAAATACTTTTAATATTTAAGCTATATGTGATTTGAAAGTGAGAATCTAAACTTTATCCAACGTCGTCTTTAGCTCAGGGCTTAATGCTGCAATTACATGAAAGATGTATTTATAATGAAGTAAGTAATTTTCCTTACAACAAAACGATAAGAGACTAGTAGAATTTATAAAAAAAGACACATAAAATACGTATGTATACAAATAAAGTACACATTTCAAGTAGTATTTTTTTAAACTACTACTATATCTATATGCAACAAAATATATTAGCTCCACATAAAAGACTCTTAAAACTTAATGTGATGGAGGATAACATACTCGGAAAGCCTATAATTGATATGTGTACAAATGTTATTATTAACAAAATCACCACACAAACATAGTGAAAGTACACATTTTTAGCTACATTTTAACCAGCTCTCAAAGAAGAAGAGGTAATGCAACAAACACTCCTAGGATATGGGTAGTTGACTCGACTCGGCTCGACTTGGTATATATAATAGCTAAAACCTGTAACCTAAAGTCGTAGAACAAGTAATTAAAATCCAAATCTAAAATCATCTTGCCTAAATTAATTAGGGCATCATAGTGTAACTAAAATCTATTCACAAAAATTAGTGCATCACAATGTAAAATTAGGGCATCACAGTTATAAAATCTAATTCAGACATTTTATCAAACACTTGGTGTGCAGTTTTTTCCAAACATGTTTTACAACTATTTTTTCTCAAATTTGATTCAAATAACTAAACTATACAATGCATCATATCATAAAACTCTTAAGAAACAATACATCTTTGAACAACACATAATGATTACCTAATAAAAACTCAAAAAGCAAAATAATAACTCATAAAAAAACAACAATTAGTACAAATAAACTATAGCAACCACATATATCATCTTTATATTTGATCTTATATAACAAAACTAAC
>BQNB010194481.1:0-11448 GCA_026074375.1 Tanacetum coccineum
ACGAATGCGAGAGTATTCATTTCAGGAATGGTTAAAGGTTAAGATCGGCTATACAAACGTGAATAAATATGTGAAGAGTATGGTGCTTAACAAATGGATCCTTGATAGTTTTGATGTGGAAGATGATTTTGCAGGGATATGTAATGACCCATAATCAAGGGGTTTAGAAGAATACAAGGCGGTATTCGATAATGAGATTGAACAGTTAGTAAACGAGTACGAGTTGAGGATTAAAAAGAAGGGGTACATCCTGGACGATATATGGGAAAAATGTAAACAAGTCCATAGGGGACCGATATACTCCTGGCATGATGAAGGGTTTGAAGAAGAAGAGAGATGTGAGAGCGGTTTAGACAAGAAATATTATGACCCACCTCAAGTGTGTGTTGAAACGTTTAAGGTAAAACGGTACTCATTCGAGGACGGAAAAAGTTTCGTTTGTGTGACCAAACTGTTAGAGGATGATTTGCCACTAGAACGGGTGAACGGGTCAAGGTTCAAAGGAATGATCCGTACGGAAACAAACACAAGGGAAAGTGTCTAAAGGGAGACGTAGGTCTGGTTTGAGTCTAACTTAAAGACTCATTAGAAAAAAAAGTGCTTGTCGAGAGACAACCCGTCTTGTATCCTTTCCTTTCATTTCATTTCCACATATAGTTTGGTTTTATGTACTCTTATATTTATTTGCAGGTTAAGACAACCCAGAAATAGATGATCGTGGTCATCTTGGCTCATCGTGATGTGGGTAAGGTAGTTGCTAGTTGCAGCAACTACGGCGTAGTTACATTAACTACGTCATAGTTGTGGTAACTACATCGTAGTTCCATTATTGGACTACGTCGTAGTTGGCCTAGTTATATTAATTTTTTTATGACTCACATAACTACGGCGTAGTTCCACCTATGGACTACGCCGTAGTTCCTTCCTGCAACTTAAATCATTTTTCAAAATAATTGGGAATTTCACAAAACCATGTATATTTGGTAATTGAACTTTGTGGATATGTTCTCTGGAAACCCTCATGAGACTTCACTCGTTCACTCGGGCCATCGAGTGGTTTAAAAGGCTTGTTGCATACGCTAAATGCAACCGTGATTCCTATAAAAGTGAGTTAGGTTTTCCATATCCTGTATTTTTTAACGTTTAATTCATTAGGTTTGTTAAGTGATTTCAGGGACAGAGTTTTCTAAGGTTTTTCAAGACTGGAGTGGGTCTCATTACATAGAGCTCAAGGGAGTCTTAAGTTTCAATTCTACTCTTGTCTTTAAATTTCATTACCTTAATGTGCAATAGGGACATTGTATAAACAAAGTAGGGGGATGGGAGTAGAATTTCCAATTGATCTATATTTTCCTTTGATTTTCTAGTTTATTCTGAAAAATTATGCCATTTTTGAAAAAAATTGACATGTTTTTCTTACTGAAACTAGAATAGATCTTTGCCGAGCACATATTACCCTTTATTTCCATTAGTGAGGTTTTCCTGATAATTCCATTTTCATATATTATTACACAAATCTACCAAATATGAGTGTGCTGGTAGTATTGTAGACTTTAGAACTTGGCATGTACATCATTTCGAGACCTAATTAAGTGATACGAATAGATGGTTTGAGAAGGCAACATTATAAGATTTTCACCAAAACTAGCCTATATGTGTATTGCTGTGTGCGTTTATCGAATTGTTACACCGACTTATCGACCTCCCGTGATAAAACCCTCAGTTGCACTCATTTTTAGTGCAAGATACCCTTAGAACAACTTGTTTAAGCCATTTTTGTTTTAACCTAAATTTTGTTCGTTACACCATTACACCTTAGCCTACCCTATATTTTCATTGTTGAGGAGTTACTAGCTGCTTGAAATTCATGGTTTGGGTGAATGGGTTTGGGAATCACTCTTACATGGAAGACCTATTTTGAAGACCTATCATTGAAGACCCCCTGTGTTATTATTACTTTCGATACTGCTTATCTCAAGTGGAGGGATGTGTATCATTGATTTGTACTACAGAAGTTCTATCCTGTAATAGTAAAAAAATAGTTGTAGTATGTCATTTCACTCATTTCACACTTCTGTAGCATTGTCTTATTTTGCTAAGTGTTGGTTATCAATTAAAACCAACTTATTTCGTTCGATGTTTGTTAAAGACTTTGAGTTGGATCGATTATTAAACCAACTAATTCATTGAAAGTTGGGCTAGTTTGCATCTGCTTTATCAATTGGCAGAACTTTATGTATATATCATCGACACTAGCCCATTAATACTGAAGATCAGATTTTCAAATCTTGTAGTTCGAACTAATGGAGGGATGATGGCCAGTGATGACTACTTGTAGACTATTTGTTTTGTGTTTACTTCATTTAATACCAATTATATGTGCATCCTATGTCTTATCCTGCCCTTTAAATGATGTTAGCCTTTAGCTTGCTTGAGTTAAGGATTTGAGCAATCACATGTGTCTCGTTTATGGATTTGGATGAGCATGTGTGGTTTTGTTGCTTTTTATGGAGCATTGGTATCAGCTAGAATTACTCATCTGTTTAAACCTGTGTGTGTCACCCATGTTGCCTTTAAGAGCTGTTTAGACTTTAACTCTAATTGGTGTAGTTTCGTATACTTTCCAAGCTTATGATAGAATACGTGCTATGTCAGTGCTATTGAGTGATCACCCCGAAATGAAACACTTAGACTAGCGATAGTTGAGTAATTTTGATCCCCTTTTCGTGAGGTGTTCGGCTTTGGTATTTTCTAGCATAGGTAGTTTATAAATTCATATCTCCCGAGTTAAATTGGGGGATATCTTTTTAAAAATTATTCTAACTGATCTACTTGAGGGAAAGTAGGAGTCAGGTGGGGGTTTATATTTCATTTGTAAGGAATTACGAAGGAATTCTTACAAATAGCCTTAGCGGAGCCGGAATAGTAACACAGGAAATTGATTAATAAAGTGTGTGCCAAGACTCATACTAACGACGTAGTTGCTAACCGATTGAACACTATGTCCGAGTAATCTTTCTCTAATTAATAGACCCAAGTTCAAGCACTAAACAGCAAAACTCACGATTGTAGTTACCCATGATAGTGACTATCGCCGTAGGTATATATGAGTCGACCAAAGGCCCGACAAGTGTTTCTTAGTCAAATACGGCGTAGTTGGCCACATCAACCTACGCCGTAATTTACATTGTTAGTCCACTTACAATTAAAAAGCCAGCCATCAGATGAGCCAAAAACCACTTACTAGTCGTAGTTCTTATCCTTCACTACGTCATAGTTGAATTGTTAACAATCTGGGTACTACAATACTATAGGTCCGCATCTACATGACTCAACATCGGTTATCAATCCACTTTACAGAGATTCGATTCAAAAGGGCATAACTAGGGATCCAGTTAATTCATAAAGAGAATTCGACTCATTTTGCCATTAATCCCAAAAGAAATCACTTTAACTAATTTCCTTTGATATTAGAATCACATTCAATCACAGACATTTAAGAACATAATTGGAGAAATTCAAACCCCATGATTTTTCTCTCATTGTTGTCATAAATCATTGTAAGGACTGAGTGGCTATGCGAGCAAAACTTAAAGTGCCTCTCCCTTTTAATTATTATGTTGATTGTATTTAAAGATTTCATTTTCCCTGATTGAAGATTGATCATTTAAGTTATTGGAATATTGCCTTTTATTGCATGTTGAATGATCCTCGAGTTTTGGTAGTATTGAATGTAGTGTAGATCATGTTAAGCTTTATTCTAGAACATACCATAGTTACAAGTTCATGGGTTAAGCATGGCATCTAGCATGAAGATGTTATAGAACTCTCCTTATGTATGGATTGCCCAAATTCACCGCCTGCCAATAAGCTCAGATACTATAAACAATTCGGGAAAACTCTTCCAGGAAGGTTTATAGCCGAAAAGTAGGATTATTGGCAATAGACAGTTCTTTAGGATAGTTGGAAGTTAATTACTATAGCCTGGATACTCTACCATAGGTAATCGAGTTTTATTAATTTAAAACTTTAATTTTAATTTAAACAATTATCACGCATCACCTTATAAAAATGTTTACACGTTGCAAGGGTATTTCGTTGCCACAAACAAAGTTACAAATCTATTGCCGCTACACCAAAACATACTTCAGCATAGATATAAGCAATATCATTCATGGTACGTGACACGCCCATATATCATGGTGATGGATAAATATATATCCGGGGTGTTGCATGGATTTATCCGGGAGCTGGACAGATATATATTCGAGGTCCTGACAGGATATATATCCGGGGGCTGGACGGATATATTCGGGGTGTTAGACGGATATATATCCGGGAGCTGGACATATATATATATATATATATATATATATATATATATTACTATATCAAATATATTATTATATAATATATAATATATATATAAATATATATAGACTATACATATCTTATACCGAACTAGATCCAGAACCAGATATATATCCGAGGGCTGAAAGGATATATATCTGGGTCAGAACGGATATATCCAAGTTCTGGATGGATATATCCGGGGTCCTGGCCGAATGTATATCCGAGGGATGGACGGATATATTCAGGGTATTGGAATGATATATCCGGGTGTTGGACGTATATATATCCGGGTGCTGGACGGATATATCCGGAGTCCTGGCCGGATGTATATCCGGGGGATGGATGGATATATATCCGGGTGCTGGAAGGATATATTTGGGGTCCTGCCCGGATGTAATTCTAGGGGCTGAACGAATATATCTGGAGTGTTGGACATATATAATAAATTTCATATTATTATTAATAAATTTTCCCTTCGAAGATGTCCCGACCCCGACAAAGAAGAGGAACCAGGACGCTAACCGGCCCCGGTGAAAAAGCCGAACCGATACACTAAAACCACAAGTATGATGAGCAATTCAGTTTTTAGGAGTAAGTACCAACAAATATAGACATGATCTATTCTTAAGATTAATAACAAATGCACAATTACAATATATTTAGAAAGTGTAGCTATAATGTAATATGGAGTAAAGCTTTTAGCGGCTAGGCTACCTGCAGATCTGACATTAATGACATTGATTCATTCTTGTCGATATAGAAACCACATTAGTTACACATAGTTCAACAAAAGTGTTATTAATTTATAAGTACATAACAGAAGCACTATTGAAATGTTTTAATGGTTGGTTGCTTAATTATGAGCTTCTTTCCAAACTTTTAAAGAAATTAGGTACTTCTAAATTAATTTTGAATTATGGAGTTGCATGCACTAACAAGTCAACTTTCAAGAGTCAAAATGAAATAAATTTGATCATTATTATAAGAGAGTAATGTTACACTCACGTAATTTTTACAAATAAAAACCACACACATGTGGCAAGTGACTTCTATCAATATAATCACATGTGTGTGTGATTTTTTTGTAAAGATTTTGAGTGTAGTATTTATCTTCCTGAGTATAAATTAAGTTGTATTGTGATTATTACCATTAAAAAATATACCTCACAAAAATATTTACACGCTCAAAGGGAATTTCCTTGAGAAGTTACAATGTAATTGTCTTCCCAAAACATGCTTTGAGAGAAAACATAGCAAATATATATCCGGGGTTGAGAAGAATATATACGGGTGCTTGACAATTATATATCTAGGTGTTGGATGGATATATCCGGGAGCTGGACAGATATATATCCGAGGTCCTGACAGGATATATATCCGGTGGCTGGACGGATATATATCTGGGGCCTGAGCGGATATAGTCGGGTGCTGGACGGATATATCCAGGGTGTTGGAATAATATTTCTAGGTGTTGGACGAATATATATCAGGGTGTTGGACGGATATATTTGGGGTGCTGGTCGGATGTATATCCAGGGTGTTGGTATATCAATTGGGGTTGGACTGAGTCTAAGAATCGAGTGTGTTGGTTACGGATATATTCCTGAGGGACTAGACGGAATATTATTCGAGTCTTGGCCTGACGTATATACTGGGGGCTTTTGGAACGGATATTTCGCCTGTGTGTGTGTGTGTGTGTCGGATTATTATAAATTCATTTATTGTTAATAATTATTTCTACCTCTTATTTCCCTTCGAAGATGTCTTGTCCCCGACGAAGAAGACAAACCAAAGACGCTAACCAGCCCCTACGAAGAAGGCGAACCGATATATATCCGGGGGTTGGACGGATATATATCCGAAAACCTGAACGGATATATCCGAGTGGTGGTTGGATATATCCAGGGTCCTGGACGAATGTATATCCAGGGGCTGGACGGATATATCCGGGGTGTTGGAATGATGGGTGTTAGACGGATATATATCCGGGTGGTGTAATTGTTGTAAAGCAACTATTGATTTTGTTAGGCTATTTGAAATGTATACACTATGTTAAGTTCAAAACGAAAGCTACTTGGAATATATACACTATGTTAGGCTAATTGAAAGTAACCATTGTGTTGGTTGATTTTGACAGTTGACTTTCAACTAATATATTGATTCATCAAGAGTCATGATGGTTTGTTTTAACTGCTATATAAGGGTGCATTTAGATGTCTGAAAATACATAGAAAAACACACAATTCAATATGTTAGGCTGTTTTAAATATATACACTATGTTAGGCTATTTGAAAGTAACCATTGTGTTGGTTGGTTTTGACAGTTTACTTTCCAACAGATACGTTGATTCATCAAGAGTCATGTTGGTTTGTTTTAACTGTTATATAAAGGTGCATTTGGATGTTTGAAAATATATAAAAAACACACAATTCACAAAACATATAAAATGCAATCTGATGATGTTCATAGGGAAGTTTATATACGTTGCATAAAATTCTGGATCTTTGAGATTGAATTTTGGGAGGAAGTTAGTCACGAATCTCACCAGCATAAATATTAGAGGCTAATAACGATAGTGATCATCACGTCCTCAATTTCTTTTAAATTAGTAATTGCAATCTGCCATATTCTAACATTTACAAAGAAAAAAATTACGGGTTGTGTTCCATGATGATGATGGCTCAATAATGATGGTGATCGAGGTGGTGGTCCGATGATGGAGATAGTTGTGGGTTTTGATTTTAACTTGTATGGTTTGATTGTCTTTTAGTTTTGTGTAATCGGTTTTGAGGATTCTTGCATTCAAATGATAAGAGATTGGTAAAGCAAATGATGGTTTTGTATCTTTATCTTATTTTCTACAGATCTAATTTAATTTGTTGGGTTTAGTTTTGTGAAAAATTAGCTTTTTAAGTTTTTGGTTTTGAATAATAGTTCGTGGCCTTAGATAATGATTTTACATTTGAAATAAATAGACAAGAGTGAAATTATTAGTTAGATATGTGGAATTGGGTGGGGTGGAGGTGGTAAAAAAAGGGGTGAGGATAATGAGGTTGAAGAAAAATGGTGGTTTGGGTTTTGGTGTTGTGATACGCCGTTAAGTTAATGTTGAAATGGTGTTTGCTTATAGGGTTAAGAGATTATCCATAATTAATAGGTGCTATGTGATAACTTAGCGCTAATGATACATGCAACATGAAATATTCAAAAGTTTGACATTTAATAAGAAAAAATAAAAGTTGGATATATACAAAGGACCGAACTATGACCAAATATGATCGGGTGTACAATTTTTTTTTTTTAATATATAACTAAATAACACTCGAAACACATTTCGATTAGCCGAATGCATTTAAAATGTATTTAAAAAAATAAATGTTTTTTTTCAAAAATTAACACAATATCAAAAAAATCCATGAAAGCCCCGAAACCACTCACGACCTCCTAATTCCATCCCTATACAATTATAAAACTAGTTATAATCTCCGTGCACGCACGGTATTTTCTAAATTTTTTAATACTTTATATTTTTATCTATAAAAAAACAAATAGTTATGTTTGTGTTTTTTTTGTTTTAATTATAGTTCTTATGAGTTCTAGGATACATTGTTCTTATAATTATTTTATCCGTATTTCCCAATATCTTTAAAACTATCTTATGAGTTCTAATATCCGTCTTTCCCAATATCTTTATGGGTTATAGGATACATTGTTCTTACCATTGCTTCCAGAGCATCGATCTCCATATGTTTTTATTAACACCCCATCTTGAAATTCAATTTCCACTTCGCCATTATTTTGAGGCCCAACTTCTCCTCCTGTTTTTAACATCCATTCAATAATGTAACGATAATCCTTAGAATTATGCCCAGATACACATGGATTACCATGATGTTTTTAGTTTTCTTTATTACTTGGTGCTGGGTAATAGAAAATTCTTTAATACATGTAGTTGGCAAAAGATGTACATTGAAGAGTTAAGCTCCTTTAGAAATAATTTTTGATAAGAAAGAACCATCGTATCATAGTGTAAGAAGAAATTAAGCATGGCTATCCAATAAGAATTCATCGTGCATATATATGAAATTTGGGCATGGAATGCATTTAAACGCAGACGAAATATACTCCATGACAATAGTATACCAAAAATAGCAAATGCACACTCGAAATTTCTAGTGTTTAGGTTGTAGTATCCCATGCGTTTTGAAGTTGTCTCTTCGGGACAACTGTTTCCTCACCAACAGCAGTTGTAGAGCATGTGTTTCTCTATTATGGCTTCTCTTAGTTCTTACCTGTGGCTTTTGAACAATGTAAATCATATTCAAAACAGCGCTATGATTGTATATGAATCGTGATATTGATCCTGCTTGTTTAATTATTGTACTTATCGATTCAACTTGTCTAAAATCCTCCAATATCAAATTGACACACTCCTAGTTTGCGGATAAAAGACCTCAGCATATTGGATTACTGAATTAGTTCATGCTTAACCAACCTTTTTACCCTGAAAATATTAGCATAGTTTCAAAAATTAGCTAAAATTAGTTCATAGGTTGGTCTACGATTTATTGTATTTCATTTGGTTATCTCTATTCCCTATATCTTTTCACAGTGTTTCATATCAAATATGAATTTCGCAGAAATTTGATTAGAAAACAGTAACTTTGATGAATGAAATCAATCACAAATTTAAACATACCTCTTTAGCCAATGTAGCAAGGGCATTAATGAATTTAAACATATATCAGCCGCAACTGACTGTAGGATCTCTAAGCAAGCCCTTGTCAAGTACATGCAATGAATAAATGATCAATTCGCCAACCTAGTCGCATATAAATAGACAAAATGCATTGAATAAATATAGAGTTTCGGCGAACGGGTAATTTTTTATACTCGGATTGGCCAAAACACTTATTGTTGACTACTTTTAATTTTCTTATATATCATTGGTGTGTCGAGTATGATTATGGGATACATTATTTCCATATATCTAACTTGACTTTTTTATAAAAAAAATTATGAGGTTTTATGCATTTTTAATATACTTTTAATGACTTGTAACTTATCTAAAACCTCTTTTTAAGTTGATAAATTCACCCATAAAGTACTAACCAAAATCCAAATGAACCCATTTATGAGTATATGGGTCATAAATTTTACCTTTTAATTAACAAACATATCTCACCTGTTGTATATTCATGGAACCTCTATTTTTTGTGACATCTAACCCATGAGCAGCTATTGGTTAAAAATGCCAGAAAACTTCACCTCAACCCAAGTGAGTCCAAATGGCTCTATGACTCCCTGTTAAAGTAAGTTTATCAAAATTACGTGTCAAAGATTGTCACTCAGATATTCAAGCAAGTAATTATATATGTGTCTTGCATCATTACTGACATTAAAATAAAATATCAATCTTGAATGGTTTTATTGGTGATTATCTACATCAATACGGGGAAAAAAAACTTAAATATAGTCATCAAAAACAATTACAAAAGGCAACATATGTTAACTCAACTGTGCCTTGGGATTTCCTGACGCTAGGGATCTCATGCTAGTTATGTTTTTTAGCATATGCCATTGACTATATAGATCATTCACTGATTCACGAAACCAAAATTTTAATCAATCAAGTAGCATAAGAAAAAAATAACTTGTCTAAACCAAACATATCAAACACTTATTTTGCCTATATAAAGTAGATAGAGTTGGTTGTGCAGTAAACAAACGTTATCATATAAATTGTACTGACTATCAATTGTAAAATCTAATTTCATCCCCTTTTCGTGATTGAGTAAAGGTTAATCAATCATGACTTCACCCCATGTGATCCACCAGCATATTCCATACCAAGTTAAACTTTTTCACTAATATCACAGTCTTGGTCTGTAGTGATCTTACACTTCTTTACCACGGCTCCATCTTTAGCCTATAACCTTCTTTATATTTCTCTCTCTTTACGCCTTATCTTGAAACGTTCCATCATAAAATTTATATATTCACATCTTGTGCCCTAAGTCCCAGAATGTAAATCTCAGCAAGGGGCTCTGCCCCTTGACCCCGCAAGGGGCGCTGCCCCTTGACCCTGCAAGGGGGCGCGGCCCCCTTAACCCCCGCATTTTCTGTCGTGGTCGAGTTCATATTAGCTCAGCGAGTGTGCACTCCACACTTCCCTAACTCGTATCCGAGCAGAATAGGAAATCTCATTGGTCTCTAGTAAATCGCAATTACCTAAAATAGTTGATGACACTAAAATCACCAGCACTTCCAACAACATCTTCAACCATACTGCTTCTTTGCTGGCTTGAGCAGCTACAACATATTCCATATTCTGCTTCTGTTGTTGACATCACCACAACTGACTGCAGTTTTCTGCCAGAAAGTGTAAACACATACCCTGTGGTTGATTTACTTCTGTCAAGATCACCTGCGTAATCAGAATCAACATATCCCTTGATAATTAAATCTGGATCCCTAAAACATAATGCAACATATGAGGTTCCTTTGATGTATCTAAGGATCCTCTTCAAAGCTTCCCAATGCTCTCTACCAGGTTCCGCCATGTACCGACTCACTACTCCTACTGCATGTGCAATGTCTTGTCTTGTACAAATCATCGCGAACATTAAACTTCCCACTGCTGATGCATATGGTACTCGAGACATCTCCATCCTCTCCTTTTCACTGCTGGGACTCATTGATGTGCTGTCATTGTATGGTATATTTAAGATGATTCAAGTTTTAAATTTATATTTTACCGACTAAACCAAAAACAACACTTTAACGGGCAGTGTACCTGATCGGTAGTAGTTTCGTGGTAAGTAGGGTGTCGAACACTTGAAGCGAGGTTAAATCTATCAATTTAATTAATATCTTGGTTATCTAATCTATGTTAATTCTATTCTATTCTAAACCTATGTCAGTCTAAATCCTAATTCTAACAGGAAAAAGGGAGTTTTCAGCCTGAGAGACTGGCACGGTTTGGTTGGTGTCTATAATCAATTCAAGGTACTTTAACCCACGCAAGCTAATTAACAAAAGATGAAAGAGCGGTCGAACCTTATATAAGAAAACTGTAGTAACCATTATTAATC
>BQNB010194484.1:0-11448 GCA_026074375.1 Tanacetum coccineum
TCCATTAACTAAAAAACCCGTTAGATGACATAAATTTGAAATCACTCTCCCCCTCAAACAATGACCCGTTTTCTATTTAAAGAGATGTAGTCGTTGTTTGATTTGAAAAAAAAATTATTATAAAAGCCTGAACTGATTAATTTTCAACAACATTTGTTCCATCGTGTTTAACACAAATAATTTGAGGAATCAATTAAGAAAAAATTATTTGGTTATATAAAAGGAAGACTTCTCTTCCGTAGGAAGAAAAATGCACTGAAACTTACATTATTCTCATGATGCATGGATATAAAGTAATCCATGCTCGGGAAAAATTAATTACCCGTTGTTAGGAACAACTGTCTTTTTGGCGACATGTATTCCTCAGATTGAAAAGCGGGTTGAAGTCTGAAATAACTGCAAGCCATGAAGACATGTTTTAAAAAATATATTTGGTATTTTCTATTTTTCTAATTTTTATGGTTTTCGTAGGTTTTATATTTTTGTATTTTTTTCTTTTTGTTTTTAAATATATACATAGGATACAGGAAGACCATCCTTTACTCATCCTCCCCATTTTGAAGACGTTTAAGGGTTTTCGAGGACATACTCTTCATTCCAAGTCGCGGGAGTAGAAATTTAAACCGCTCTCTTGGCAATGCCTTTGTGAATATGTCCGCAAGCTGATAATCCGTTGTCACAAAGTAAAGTTCAACCACGCCATTCTCGACTTGCTCTCTTATGAAATGATGGCGTATGTCGATGTGCTTTGACCGGGAGTGCTGGACATTATTGCAACATAGGGCGATTCCACTTTTGTTGTCACAATATAGAGGTATATTATTGAATGCAAAGCCGTAGTCCGTTAGCTGTGACCTCATCCAAAGTATCTGAGCACAACATCTAGACATGGCAATGTATTCAGCCTCTGTGGTTGAGATAGCAGTGCTTTTCTGCTTCTTCGATAATCAGCTCACTAATTTGTCCCCAAGAAACTAAGCACTTCCCGACGTACTTCTCCTTGTGTCTTGACAACCTACATGGTCAGCGTCTGCATAGGCCGTTAGTGCCATAGCGGTGTCCTTCAGATACCAAAGACCCCAGTTGATGGTGCCTCGAAGGTACCGAAAGACCCGCTTAATTGCCTCAAGGTGCTTTTTGGTAGGCTTATCCTGATACCTAGCACACATGCACGTGGCGAATACCAGATCTGGTCTACTGGCAGTGAGGTACATTAATGAGCCGACCATTCCTCGAAACCGAGTCTGGTCAACCGGAATCCCTAAGGGGTCCTCATCCAGTTTTGATCTATCAACCATTGGTGTATCTACAGGGTCAGACGTATCCATTCCATATTTAGTTAAAATT
The DNA here is from genome assembly GCA_026074375.1 of Tanacetum coccineum. Lineage (NCBI taxonomy): Eukaryota > Viridiplantae > Streptophyta > Magnoliopsida > Asterales > Asteraceae > Tanacetum > Tanacetum coccineum. Next base: position 1,348 of record BQNB010194484.1, read on the forward strand.
TCGAGAGCATATTTTGATTGATTAATAAAGATGCCTCCGGGACTTTGAGAAACTTGTAATCCTAAGAAAAACGACATATGTCCCATCATTGACATTTGAAATTTTGAACTCGTCTCTTTTGAAAATATGTCACAAGCTTTAGGATCAGTCAAGGCAAATATAATATCATCTACGTAAATTTGAACAAGAAGAATATGTTTGCCTGTTTTCCGGGTGAATAACGTAGGATCCACTACACCTTTGGAGAACTTGTTGTCCAGAATAAACCTTGATAAAGTGTTATACCACGCCCTTGGAGCCTGCTTTAGAGCATAAAGAGCCTTCTTCAGACGATAGATGTATGTGGGGTGATCTGGATCAACAAAGCTCTCGGGTTGACTGACGTAGACTTCTTCTTTCAGCTTGCCATTCAGGAATGTAGTCTTGACATCCATCTGGTAGATGATCATGTTTTTGCTTGTGGCATTTGCAATGAAGATTCTAATAGCCTCTATCCGTGTAACCAGTGCAAATGATTTGTCAAAATCGATGCCCTCTTCTTGTCGATATCCCTTCTCGACTAACCGTGCCTTGTTCTTCAGAACATCACCATACTAAGCTTTACTTTGTAAATCCACTTGAGAGCGATTATCATAACACAGTCTCGTTTTGGAACTAATTCCCATACTTGAAGCCTATCAAATTTATGGATTTTGTCTTGCTAGCTTCAAACCAACAAGCTTCATCTATAGCAGTCTTAACATTCTTGGGTTCGACTTTTGACAGTACAGAATTGTAAAGGCACCACAAGGCATCTGTAGCTAACTGTTTTCTGGTGGATACCGGATGAGAAGGATTACCGATTACATTATCCAGTGGGTGATCCTTGGACCATTTTTCGAGATGATTATGTGGTTGAATAACTTGTGTGGATTTAGCTGAACTAGTATCCCCAGATGATAACTTATCAGAACTAGGTTCTGGAGCAAACACATTTACGAAGGGATCGTTGTCATATTAAGCAAAAGGATTGTCTTTTATAGTAGGTCCAGCTGCAACACCTTGATGTGAGATAGGAGGTTGTACTACGTAGGATGACGGTGAATAACTTGTTGACGGTGCATCTTGATCAATGGTTGTAGAAGAAGGTGTACCAGCTGAAACAATTGGAACTTGAACTGTAGGAGCAGGAGGGACCGGTCTTTCAACACTTGGGGGTTCTAAGTATTCATCGAACATCGGTTGGAATAAAATCTACAGATCTTTATTAGTTGGTGGTACATAAAGAGCTGCAGGGACATGATCTGGTACGAGCCCTTAATTGATTTGTCCAGGCGTCAATAAAATAGGTTCGGGTTCTGTATTGATGTGCACAAGAGCCATTTGCTCAGTCAGCTCATCGAATTGCACGTGAATGGTTACCATGATTCGTCGGGTTCTTTTGTTGTAGATTCGATAACCCTTCCTATTAGAAGCATAACCAACGAAAATCCCAATATATGCTATTGCTTTTAATTTTCCAAGATCTTCGCTGTCATTTGTAGGGTAACAAAGAGCAACAAAAATTCAAAGAAATTTAAGCTCAGGTTTCTTATCATGCACAAGCTCATATGGGGTTTTGTTATGGCGAGTATGAATTAGGGATCTGTTTTGGGTGTAGCATGCAGTAGCAACAGTTTCTGCCCATAGAAACATCGGAGCTTTTGAAAATATCAGCATTCTCCGAGCAACTTCCACAAGAGTCTGATTCTGTCTTTCGACAATGTCGTTCTGCTGAGGAGTTCTAGGAATAGATTTTTGGTGAAAAATGCCGACATTTTCATAGTATTCAGTCAGAACTTGATTAACAAATTTTGTGCCATTGTCTGTTCGGATGTATCTGACAGTTTTGTTGAGACCAACTTGTATTTGCTGTAGAAATTTGATGATTAACTCTGGAGTTTCATCTTTGGATCTCAAAAACAACCCAAGTGAATCTTGAATAATCATCTATGATGACCAAGATGTATTTCTTCCCATTAATATTCTGCACTCTCATTGGTCCGCATAAATCCATGTGAATGGTATGTAGAACTTCCATAATGGTGTTTTTAGATTTGGGTTTGTGGATATACTTCTTGCTCTTTCCTAGTTGATAAGCCGAGCACATATGGTCTTTCTCAAACTTCAACCTTGGTAAGCCTCTAACCAAATCTTTTCTCGCAAGATCATTGATGGTACCGAAGTTCAAATGGTTTAACCGTCGATGCCACAACCATGATTTGTTCTTGGAGGCTTTTGACAATAAACAGATTGGAGAGGACTTCATTATGTTTTCAACAGAGATAGTGTACAGATTTGAGCCCCGCGAACCTTTAAGTAACTCCACACCATCTTCATTCCTAACATAACACGAATGTTTTCTGAATGCAACTTCAAGATCTGAATCACAAAATTGCCTTACAGAAAAGAGATTATGTCCGAGTCCTTCCACATAATATACCCTGGAGATCACACTGTCACTAATCACGTAGTCTCCATAACCCATAATAGCACCAAAATGGTCATTCCTGAATCTAACTGTCCTGATGAACCTTTTTACGAAATTCATGAGCCGTGAGCGATTTCCCGTCATATGTTTTAAGCAGCCTGAATCCAAATACCAAAGGATGATCTGTACGACCTGCATTTGAAAACAGACGAGGATGGAGAGTTTGGAATATTGGATCCCTAATTTTTGTTGGGGTCCTGTTGGTTAGCAGAAACAGCAGTACATTTCACAAAAGCATCAGTTGTTTGTGTTTCAGCTGTAGTGGGAATGCTAGTGGAAATTGCCTTATCCTGTTGGTTTCTACGTTTGTATCTAGTTAATGGTTTCTGAGAAGTGTTACTTAATTTCTCAGTGATTACAATTATGCTAGAACTAACGTGTTCAGGTTTCTGTAAAGGCACAACTTTGGATTTAGTAAGCCTAGTCAAAAGGCATTGTTCTCCTAATGAGGTTTAGGTTTACATAACATGTGAACTGTTTGAAGAGACTGATCTTGTTTGAATAATTTATCCTCAATCCTTTAAGGCTTTCATGTCTAAAAATTCTTCAAGGTATTTGTTTTCTTTCTGTTTAAAATCCTTTTTCAAAGTTGTAACTTCTTCTACCATTGACTTGTTATGGTTAATGGTAGAGTTAAGTTGCATTTTCACAGAATGAAGTTCCTTTTTCAAAGTTTCTTCCTTAATGTTACGGTCAGTGATACTTATTCTTAATTGTTCATTAATATTTTGTTCACGTTCACTTAATTCAAACTTTGGCCGTCTTTCATACAGTTCAACTTGTTCCTTATATCTCGCAAGTTCAGCAGTTAATGATGCATTAACTGTTTTGCTCTGCTCATTCGTAGAAACACATTGGGCAGTCTGTTCACGCATATCATTGATTATCATCATTAAAGCATCATTTGGTACAGAAGATACATTACTTTGTACAACTAGCACTGCGTTGTCCTTCACATACTGCTCATACGGAATCATATTACTATCACTCGTATATTCAGCATCTGAGTCAACAACGTAGTTTGGTTGTACATTTTTTTGCATCTCATGTACGCCATGATACTCACCAATACTATCTACATAGTTATCATGATCTTTAGAATATCCAAATCATATGATGGACCAGCTTCATCATAGATTGGATCGGCTGATGATAGATTTGCCATGAACATGGTCTGTGTAGTAGGAGCCTCATCAACATCAGAATCAAAAGCATCACATTGATCAGCTTGAAAGACGTTGTCCTCGTTGAGTACCAAATCTTGTACTGGTTCCTTATCCACATCATCATCAAACGTGTTGGTCTGTCCACCTGCAATAAACAGTAACTGCTCTTCATCCAAAACCGCTCCATTCTCTTGAGCCTGCATCAGCAACATCTTATCTTTGAAGTATTCTGAATTCTATGGTCGCTTTGGTTGAGTGTAGTTTCTTGCTATGTGCCCTATTCCATTGCAGTTATAACACTTAATCTGCCTTGCTTGACCAGGATTTGCATTGCCTACTTTGTTCTGAACTCCCCGTTCCCAGCTGCAACTTCTCCCCTAGCATAATTCCCTTGACCTCTGTTCTGTCTACCCTAAACATTCTGAACAACAACCCTGTCATTTTGAAATGTAGCTTGGTTCCTTGTGTTAGATGAAGTTCAAAGTTGATTGTTGGTTTGAGGAAGGTGTGTTTTGTAGGATTGGGCGAGTGGGGCAACTGTTTTGGTTAAGTTTTCAATCAAGTCATCGGTTGGGTTAAAGCCTGAATCAAGTTGTGTGTTATCAGCAAATTATGGTTGATAGTTAACTGGAGGGACATATGTAGATGGTGGAATAATGGATGATTGTGAAGGGTACTGATGAGGTGAAACATTGGACACTAAGGCAAGAGGATCAATAACATGTTGATTGTATCTTTCCAGCATCATCTTGTTCTCATTAGCATGTGCCTCGTGTTGCTTTAAGTAAGCATATAGCTGATCATAATTGGATTCCTTTAATCCTCTGTTTAGTTTCACTGCAGTCATAAATCTACCCCATTCGGGCAACATGTTGTTCACAAACTTTGAATTCAGCTGCATTTTGGGCATAGTCATCTTGATGTTTCGCATGTCGTTGATGAGCTTTGTAAATCTGACATAGTATTCATGAATGGTTTCACCTTTGTTCTGGCGAAAGTGTTCAAATTCATCGTACAACTGTGATTCATGATCATCTTTTGTTAATTCAGAACCTTCTAAGAGCATCTTCACATGATCCCATATGTCCTTGGCGTCAGTGTAATGGTTAATTAGTGTGTAGATGTCTTTTGGTAAACCTTGGAGGAGAATATTCGTTGCACGAATGTCAGCTTTGTATCTCTCCTTTTCTTCAGGTGTAAGGTCTGCAACTACTCTATCCCTTTCTGGTCTAAGTGCACCTCAGCTCCTTCAGCAAGTGTTTCTCTGATCTTTCCCATCTTGAATGGACCTTCATCAATCGACTTAATGATGTTCTCCCCATTATCTTTCCTCATACAATACAGACGAGTACGTTGTTGCCAAGACTCAAAGTAAGTCCTATCGAGCATTGGTGGGCGGGTATCGGAACCGGCACACTGGATATCTTCAGAAAGATTAGCCATCATGTTTGATTGTGAAATGATATAAGTTGATCGTTCAATGATTAGTGAGTGTATGTTAAAAGTGGTGAAGTTAAATTGGGTGTTTTGTTGTTTTGGTTTGTTAAGTCTTAAGTTTGAAAGTAAGAAAATTGTCCAAGTGTCCAAACCGTGTCTCAAACCGCTGCCTAGGATGTCAAACCGTTGCCCAGACAAACCGCCGTTAAGAAAAAGAAAATTAACCCAAACCGCTACTGTCAAACCGCTACGAAAAAATCACAGACAAACCGCTGCCGAGAAATCAAACAGCCAGAGGTTCATTTAGTAAACCGCTGTGAGTTATAAATCTTCAAACCTGTGAACAAACCGCTATGGTAAACCGCTACTTAGGCAAATCACTATGAGTAAACTGCTACGAGTACTAATTAGCAAACGGCTATGAAGACTAATGACCAAACCACCGCCAAGAAATCAAATTGGCAGAGGTTTGATTCCCAAATCGCCTTGAGAAAAAAATAATCTTCGAAACCTGTAAACCGCTGCCTTCAAACCGCCGTTACTAGAAGACAAACCGCTGCCCTTATTTATTTGACAAACCGCTATCAAATAGGACAAACCTCTGTGCTAATAGGACAAACCGCTGACACAGTACGAACTGACAACCGGCCAGAATAGTACTTGCGCTGCCAAACCACTGTGATAAACAAATAACAGAATGCCAAACCGCCGGATTGAAACACTTACCTTTTCACCTAAAAACACCTAAAAATCACACTTTTGAACGTTTTTGCTTGATTTCTTTTGCACAACTGAGTACTAGAAGGCTATAACTACTAGAAAAACACCTAAACTTTAACACAACAAAGATTAAAGTCTAGGAAAAATGAAGAACAAGCTAAAGAACCTAAAAAGTACACTTTTGATCTAAACCAAGCAACAAAACGCACATACACACTAGCTAATCATCCATGAGCTTTGATACCAATTGTAGGATATTGGAAATCATAACACAATGGAAGGATTGGGGTTAAGCCAATTTCTAGAGAGAGAAAAACTAGAAAGAAAGTTCTAGTAAGAGAAAATGGAATACTTGTATATTGAAATGACTAACCACCTCTTCCAAGGCATGGAAGAGGCTTATATAGTGAATACAAAACCGGCCTTAAGGCCATGGTATGGGCTTACACGTGTGGGTTTAATACCTGGCCCAATACCGTTTGTCATACGATTAACTATTAACTACGAGCTATGTTAAACTGTAAAATACACGGGGTGACCGAGTCTTTTTCTTATATCTAACAGTCATGCCTTCAGTGTCCTAAACACTCATCAGCTAGCTCACTGAAGAGTATACACGCTGAAGATTCAAACTGAAAAGACTCACTGATGAGTTAATCCGCTAAGGATAAGTCCTTTGATGGATTACTCCCTTATGGTGTCCTTCAGCTTAGTACTCATAGAGTACAAAGCTGAAGCCATCAGACTCTGATGAATATCATTCAGTTCAAAGTTACACTTGTTCAGTGGCCTATAAGTGTACACTCCGTACCTCCAGCCTCATTACTTGGTATGAATTGTACCCTCATTTGAACTAAATTTCCAACAAGGTGTTGGTGGCATAAGGTTAGAAGTATTTAATGCTCCAAATACCTTTATTTCTAAAATATTTAATATAAATTGAATAAGGATCACAAATTAATATAATTTATTAAGTGTTTTTTAATACGAGAAATTTCAAATGATCAAGCCACACCTGATAAGGTCACAAATATATACCAGATCATTCAACACGTAATCCATTTATATGGGAGTTACCATATTTGAGCTGGAGGCTTTGTTTGGAAACTCTTTAATCTCTACCACTATGAAATTGATAAGCCACATCGAGCTTAATGTTTGAGAAAGAAAAATAAAATCTAGAAGCAATGGCGGAGCTTGGTGACATTTTATGGGAGGGCCAAAAACATTATTCTCGTGATTTATAAGGACCAATATGTAATATTTTTTTTATCATATTAGGGTGTGCTTGGTTCATATGGGGGAATAGGAATGGCAAAGGCAAAGGGAATGCAAAAGAATACTAATGACTATTATCATTGCATTAACGTTGCCTGGTTAATAGTGGGTAATCATTAGAATTATCGTAGGGGGCGGTCGTTGAAATCATTATATAATCATTATATATAATTGATATAAAAAAAACTTTATGGATTAGAGTTAAAAAAGAAAATTCAAACCCACTTTAGACATTGTAATGAATTTAACTAGAAATTATTATAATTGCTAAAGAATAATCACATGTTGCTAGAAAATTACTGTATAAAATGGCAAAGAAGATATATTCAACGTGTAGATATATGACTGTACAAAACTTTGATGATTTTACTGGATTTTTTTTAAATGCTACACCAAAATTACAAAAACAAGAAACATTAGAGATGCAATTTCTATTAAATAATTTTCAATGGAGTTATGTGGAGTGGTCCTTCCCTGACGTCACTTTACCCATGATGTTATCTGTTGCGTTCATGTGTGAGATAGAATGAAGAAACAATAAAAAAAATTAGATGCAATATCTGTTTCGATGAATTGAGAAGAAAGGTGGGAAAAATAGAAGGTAATATGAAATTATGAACATGGTGGAAAAAAAGAAACCTGACATGTAATTTAGTGGGTAATGAAAGTTATAACCTCCAATTTAGTGAGTAATAGCCCATTACCAACTTTTAAGTAATGGATGATTGCATTATAAGAAACCAAGCATCATTATTCATTATGTTACCAATTCCTTATAGCCTATAACCATCAACCAAGCATGCCCTAAAACACACTAGGAGATAAAGTTGTGGGAGGGCCACAACCCCCTCCAATCCCTTCATAGCTCCGCCCTTGTCTAGAAGAGACTCGAGAGCGTTCTTGGATTATTCTAAGGTGTTTGCCATTTTTTAGTTGGATCGTGTCATTTTTCGTAATTACTTTTTAATGGAAGTGTATATGACAATAGAATCACACGAATCACGTAAAACTACTTGGTTTATCGGCTAGAAAAGTGCTTGTTTGTACGTCATTTATATTTACTCATTAGAAGTTTAAAACGCCGTCGTTTCCCCTACACACATTTTCCTTGTTCATTTTAACTGTTCATTCTAACCACTGTTGATGGCCTAATCTGCTCCACTTAGTCCAGCCCAAATAACTGGCATGCGTTGATCCGGTCAAAAATGGTGTTATAACACCTTCCATCGCCTTTCTGGATTCATCTATAGCAAAATGATATGCTGCCTCCTTCGTCTCCGTTCTTCCTGATTCATCTACACACTTAGACAAGGTTTAGTTTCTAGGCCTTTTGTCTGTGGGCTGAGACTCAATTGCGGTTTACCGAGGCGGGGAAAATTATTCCGGCCGAATGATTGAGTGATATGGGTTTAGGTGCTAATCAAGCTTCATATTATGCTAATTAGGTAGGTTATTTACTTCTTTTTTCTTTAACCATATGGATTGCTTCTAGGTTTTTTTATTGTTGCATAAATAATATATATAAAAATTTAGGGATTTTAATTTCTGTAGTTTTTGTTAGATTGTTTCACTTAGCGTTGGCGGTAAGGTGCGTGGCTTGAAGTTATATCTTATTTGGTTGAATATTTGTTCAGAAATCACGACGAACCTAGCGAAACGAAAGAACGTCGTTTGCTGCCTCAAATGATGCTATTTTTACTGTATGCGTTTGTAAGTTTTGTCTCCATAAGATACCAACGCAGGCCTGGTATTTTGGCAGGGTTACCTAATCGAATTATTATTGTAGCCAAGGTAACTTGGCGAGGAAACTTGACCCGGGCTAGGGTTGAATGTTGACTGCAATTTACTTGGCTGTGATGATCTTTCAAATATGTCGTGTTGGCGCGGATAGTGGAAGGATGGCAGAGTGCGAGAATTGCTCGCCTCAGCAACCTCCACGAGCGCAGCCACTATTTTTCTTGGGCTGATATTCTGAAATGTTTACAAAATGATATGTCGTCTTATAAGAGCTTCACAGTCTCGCAATATGAGATTGAATGCCATAACTCTTATTTGTATTTTACGTCTTATTGGTGCTGTTGGGCTATGGTTGCAACCACAAATGTTGTTTTGTTTTGCGTTTATATTTACAGACATCAGTCTTATACTTTATTTGGCGGTTGAATGTTGATTGCATTTTACTTGGCTATGATGATCTTTAAAATATGTTGTCTTGCCGCGGATAGTAGAAGGATGGCAGAGTGCGAGTATTGCTCGCCTCAGCAACCTCTATAAGTGCAGACACATCATCAATTACTCTGAGCTAAATTTATAACGTATTTTTTTTGAGATTTCCCGGCTACTGGACATGATAAGCATTTCTATCTTCAAAAAACTATCCTATATCTATCATTATATTTTCATTGTTTTGTAGTACCTTTGTTTTCTTAACATGTTTTGGTGGTTGTGCAAGGTACACCAGCGACGGTTATAAGTTTGCTTTGGTGGAAAGATATATGCACCGTGGGGGGTCAACACTTGCTGTCTTTGAATAGTATTAACGAAAGCTTGCTGGTAATTGTTTCACGCCAAGATGATAGAGGAGCTCCCATGTAACGTCGGGTATAAAGTAAATCCCGGTGGTGAATCTACAAAGACATTACTAAAAAAATGATAACCAGTTCCGTGTTAACATGTATATGCCATGGTAAATACTTCTATCTTTTCTCATGGACATATGTTTTGATCATGCTACATTCTAGATAGATATGATGAAATTTTATTGATAAATGTTAGTCAGTAGATTAGTAGAAACAAAAAAGATATACAAACCAGCCCATATTGCATACTACATTGTACCTACTATGCTTTCAGCCCATGAAATGTTACGGATATCGACAACAACACATAAATAGCTAAGTTATTTGTAACAATATATTATTTTAGGTCATTTTACGACTTCATACTTTTTATTATTTATTTTTATGGATTTACGCATTTACTTTTAATTTT
>BQNB010194485.1:0-11448 GCA_026074375.1 Tanacetum coccineum
TGTTGGAATAATGGAAGGAATCTTATATGAATAATGACTATGATTTTGACCTATACGACGATGATATGTATGAAGGCCATGATATTTCTAACAAGATTCAAGATATATGCGATAATTTTGATATCACAGTTCGTGGTCGTAAAACGAAATAGTTTATTCTTGTTTCTTTTTTAGTCTAGTCACTTTGTGTACCTTCCTTTAAAGAAGTAGTTTGCCTATGTAACGGGTAAAGATGTGGGATACACCCTCATCCATTGTACTTAACTGTTTTTAGGAGTAATAAAATTTACCAGGGAAACTCTTTACCAAAAAAAAGATGTATAAAAGAAATATGCATATGAGATGAGATGAGGATTTTCTTACAAAAAGGGAGAAAGAAAGATGAATATCAACCCAAAACTAATGATATGTGAACCTAAAATTGATCTAATATAACCCGAATATAGCCACCAATGAACCACTAGTATCAAATATAACCTAAGTCCTGAATGATCAACAAAATATGGACACCCCTTGTGTCTTGTGTGCTCGGCCGAACCAAAGAAATGAGAGAAAAAGAGCACAAATTTTTTTGTAGGTGTTTTAAGTGTGTGTGTGAAATGAATGTGCTAGCCTTCTATGTATATAAAATCAAAGCACATGGGATCCTAGGAGGCGGGGGTTCAATTTTTACACAAGACAAAAGTTTGTTGAGGTTTTATGGGCTAGTACATGGCAAGAAGACAAGGTGGCTAGGAAACAAATAGTGGTGGTGACCACCTTGTACCATGAACTAGGAATCAAAACAAAAACCACATGGTGGTGGGGTGGTGGTGCTTGGACAAAACAAAGGAAGAAGGGGGACCAAGATTTTCAAATTTTGAATTTTTATGCGCATGCATATTATCTAGATATTTTTTTTTTGTTTAGGAGGGTATGTTTATTTATGCATGCATGCATGCAAAATTGCAAAATGTCATAATTCACGAAACTTGTAAAATACAAGGGAGAAGGGAGAGGGGGCACCAAGATTTTTTTAATTTTGAATTTTTTTTTGTACATGCATATTATCTAGATATTTTTTGTTTAGGAGGGTATGTTTATTTATGCATGCATGCATGCAAAACTGCAGAATGTCCTAATTCACGAAACTTGTAAAATACACATACGGTACATATGAAAATATGTCTGTAAGGACGTAATACGTTAGTCATGAGTAGACTACATTTATTCAAAAGTCGAAACGCATCCGAAGACGTTTTGAGTATACGCGGGATAATTTGTCGGTTTTAGGTCAAATTAACTACGTAAATTATGTAAAATAAAGATTGTGCAAGTTAATAGTAAAATATTAACCTGTTAAATTGCCGGTTGTCACATATAGCACTTGAAAAAAAATGTCATCCAACAAAACAGAAATGGGGACGATGGGAATGGTTTTTCTTTCGTTCTATTTTTGTATATTATTTCTATCGGTTGACGGAAATGGTGAGCCGTCAGCGTATGAAGTTCTAAAGAGCTACAATATCCCAATTGGTGTTCTTCCAAGAGGTGCTCTTGGATACACTTTGGATCGTAATAGTAGTCAGTTTTTGGTTAACCTAAGCAGCAATTGTAACGTGCATGTGAGCGAGTTTGATGTCAAATATAACTCTCCAATCACGGGTGTGATCTCTCAAAACAATCTCGGAAGAATAGGTGGTGTTAAGGTGAAAATAGCGTTGTTCTGGACGGATATCCAAAATGTCAATAGGAATCGCGACCAACTTAGGTTCAAGATTCGTAAGGTTGGAACCAAAAGCTTTCCAGTTAGTGATTTTAACTCGTGTCCTAACTGTTAATAGTTGTTAAATTCGTTGTAACAATGGGATTATATAAGAACATATTGGTGTAAATTAATGTCAATATGAAAATTAATGCGTAAATGAATCTTTTAACCTGAACTTTTAACTATCAATTACTAGTTAGAATTATAAGTATTATGTTAAATATCGTATTTGACACTAGTCTCATTTCAAATTTGTCAAGGAGACATGTGTAACAAAACATTTACTGTAAAAAAACTTCCAGTTTTATTCTGCCTTTTTGAACTAATCACCTAAAAAAATTGTAAATTCGCGTTCTAGAAATGTTAGGACACTAAACAACAACAAAATCTAGACCATATGTAAAATACACACACTGATTAACAAAAACAAATCTCACTTTCAAAATACATATTACAAATCACCTTTGATATATTTGAGCATATTCTATTTAGTTAATGCTAATATACATTTTGGACCTATATAAACACCACCTTGATAGTATGTTTTAACACAAAGAAATACATCACTCACACTACTACTCTCACATTAGCTTATCAATGGCATTCACCAAAACATTTGGAGTGATGTTTCTTTGTTTTTCTCTTTGTCTTGTGTTTTCATCGGCCGATGTAAATGCTCCATTGTAGGCCTATGAAGTCCTACAAAGCTATAACCTTCCCGTTGGTGTTCTTCTACCGGGCGTTGTTGGATACACTTTGGACTCAACTAGTGGTCAGTTTTGGGTTAATCTGACTAATGAATGTAACTTCAATGAAGGCGGTCATAAGATCAAATATGAATCCATAATTACGGGTGTGATTACACAAAAAAACCTAGGAGATCTAGATGGTGTCAAGGTGAAAACCACATTTTTTTGGTCCTCTATTAAAAATGTCAATAGGGACCACAACCAACTCGGGTTCAAAGTTGGTATTTTTGGGACCAAAAGTTTCCCCGTTAGTGACTTTAGTTATTCTCCTGAATGCTGTTATTAAGTACGAGTAGTTCGTTAGGAACTTTGTAACGATATGATTGTCCAATTCAAGGGTGAACTCGTTGAATTAATATAAAATAATTCATTACTTTTGCTTGTTAAAAGTATTTAGTTTCTTTGTGTCACTTTTACTATATCATCTTCATTTCATTTCATGTTTTGTTGTCTGTTATATACCTTATATTCACCAAGGTTTTTAGAAAAAGTTCTCAAGCAGTTTAATTTTAAGATGCTATATAAGTAAAGCCTAAGGCTAAACTAATATGGAAACTAACCACGTATTACGGGCTTCAGCTCACGGAAGTTAAATAGTGTGAGCACTTTACACATTATGAATGCTAGACGTTTTACTGAATAGATTGAGAAGCTTTGCTGCAATCAAAACTCCTTTAATTAGTTAATTTTTTATCGAAGCATTATGTAGGACTAAGTAAATAATTTTTTACCATCTTCAATTCAACCTGTTCTTCAAGTTATCACACAACATTAAACTTCTGTCAATTTCATATAAAACCAAATATATATTTATTTTTAATTTTAACTCCTTGTGGCCCCGTTTAAAGTATATTAACTAAGATTCAAAGAGGCACATTTATATCACGAAACCACGATGAACAAAAAGGAGTTGTGTTCCATACCTATAATTTACTTTGCTAATTGCTATAGATGTCACTTGAATCTAACAGACTAACAAGCATTGCATATAGTGTACTTATTTATAAGTACACTAATTAATTTTGATTAAAAGCATAAGGCAAGTAGCTCTTACTCAGTGTAGTTAATTCTGATTAAAATATGAAATCCTTAATTAGTATCACTACCAAAATTTAATTAGTAGTTATGACACTGCTATGTGAAACAAAGACAAAATCTACACTAAATGAAGAATGTATAAAACAGTTAAAAGAAAAAAAATATTACTTTTGAACCATAATTTATATATTTTGTAATATATTTCATACAATAAATGCCAATATACATTTTGGACCTATTTATACATGACCACCTTGTTCATAAGTCTATAACACAAAGAAAACATCACTCACATTAACAATGTCACTCATGAGTCATGAACAAAACATTTGGAGTGATTTTTCTTTGTTTTTCCCTTTGTTTGTTGTTTTCATTGGCCGATGATCACCACTACACAACTGGGCAAATGCTACGAAAATTTGTAACGGAAATTTTCCGTTGCAAATATGCAACGGGTTTGCAACATATTTGCAACGGATTAGCAATGACACAGAAAGCCATTGCAAATCTGTTGCAGATATTAAAATAATTTCTTTTATACTTATTTTAAAATATTCCATTGCAAATCCGTCAAGATGATTTGAAATTTGTTATGGATTTGCAACGGAGGATTAAAAAAATAAATAAAATAAACTATTATTAGCTTTCATTGCAAAGTCGTTGCGAAATTTTAAATAATTGTTACAAATTTGCAACGGAATAACTATAATAATTTAATTTAAATTTATTTGAAATAATCCGTTGCAAATCCATTGCAAAATCGTTAGGGATTTGAAACAAAAATATTTTAAGTAAATATAAAAGAAAATATTATTTGTTTCCTTTGCAAAGTCGTTGCAATTTATTGTATAATTTTGCAACAAAACATGATCATAATTTAATATTTATTTTTTAATATTTTATTTCAATCCGTTAACAATTTACATAATAGTTTCAACGGTGACCAATAAAATTTTGTTTTCAATTTTTTGTTGGTATTTCCGTTGTAAATTTTGTAATAATTACTATGGTTATGCAACGTATAGTATAACTAGTTTCTTTTAATAATTCCACTCGAAACTTATAAAATTTTTGTTATGGATTTGGAAAGTTTGATCATTTCTAACTATTCAATGTGAATCATATAGAATTGTATCATGTTGAATGGGTTGTATGTTGGGGCTTATGGTACTAGTATGATAAGATAATCAATTGACTGAATATCACTTAAAATCGTGTAATCATTTTTCAAAATAAACTATTTGATCCTAATGCATGGGTACCACGAATATCTCTCTGTGATAAGACCAAATGTTTGTTCTTGATTTAAGGATGAATCTAAGCACCCTTTTTGCTTCTAAGTGTTTAGGTTTTTATGTGTGTTTTCCATGCATATGTGTATCTCTTATATAGAGATAAATACTAAAGTCAATGGAATTGTGAGAATTAATCAGCCCTTTAATCTCCTAGTAATACTCCTTCATGATTACAATAGCGGTTACATGACCAATTAAACGTGGTTATAAAGTTGCAGTTATAACTGCCCTTGAATATGTCAAATCTATTACAAGTTAGTTTAAATTCAATTCCAACAAGTTTACTTGTTGATGAGTTTGTTTCCAGAAAGAGCTTGCTCCCTGAGTATATTCATTCAGGATAAAACCCTGAATGTGACGACTCCCTGATGACCTTGCTCCATGAGCATACTCGCTGAGGAATATAGCTCATTGAACGCACATCATCAAAATGAATCCATTAGACTGCTACTCACTAAAGAGTAATCTCAACACATCATATACATGAACTCCATTTTACCACAATTTGAGTCAAGGTGGTTCAATGACTTGTTGGGTGTATACTCCGTACCTCCAAAACCATTACTAAGTGAAACGTAAAACCCTCTATTGCACTAAATTTCCAACATTGTATTGGCTTTTTATATGTTGCAATGTGTTTGTATCATGTACTCGTTGTTAGCTGAGTTATCTGTATAATAGCTAGTGTTTACGTATAGTACGTAAAACAATAATTGGGATAGATTTAGGGTATGAGATGTGACTAGTCGTATGCTCAATTTCTCTTTAGTGGTAAGAACCTCTAGAAAAGATTTATTATCTTGAGTTGGGTTAACACTCACATATGAATATGGTTTAACCTATGTAAAATGTGGAGCATATGAACTTGGTCATTCTCATGAAATGCATGTGTATTTACATTGCATTTAGGGGCGTGTGTGATCTGACAGTTCTAGATGACCCAAGTGATGGTCACAATGTAGAGGATGCAAGAATGACACATGGTGTGACATCCTTGGCCCTTTAAGAAATGGCTATATTCACATGAGACATGATCTACGTCTGATGACATCAAATAACGTCTATTTTATAGCATCATTGATCCCATGTAATTAACCCATTTTGTATAATTAATGCAAAGAATTATTACTTAATCGTTTGTATTTAAGAATTGCAGTAATTACGGAGTACGTGGTGAATATTAGCAAAAGGCGCTCATTTTGGAGCTTAAACGAAGATATTTTAAAGATTACTATTTCGAAGACCAATACGCCGTATCCATCAAGGAAGATACGACGTATCCGTTCCTGCACTCACCAAAGATCACTAAGGACATATGATCAATACGCCGTATCCAGGAAAGGCAATACGCCATATTCAAGCTATATGGGAATAAAATATTCTGGAAGATATCAAACGTTGTCCCTACTCCAAGAAACTCCAATACGCTGTATCCAACACCTTGGATATGCCGTATCGACACCGAATCCAGACCCTATAAATACAAAACTCAAAAACAAGTTTTAAGTGTGCTAAATCATATTCTCGATACCTAAACCACAAAAGTCGATTTTCAGAGGAGAAAAATGTGCAGAAGACGGTCATTGCACGATTCCTATCTCCACTAGGGAGAGACAAACGTGTAAATGTTTATACTATTGTAATCGTTTAGTTTTTGGTATCATTCGTTAACTCGGTTAGTTTACCTTGGCTAAGCCATTACTTTTGTATTAATTATGATGTTTGAAGGCTACTACCTTCAGGTATTTAGCCCATTATTATAAAGATTTGTATGTGAGGTTTGTTGTGGTGTGATATTCGCTGAGCGTGATTTCTTGTAGAAATGTGGTGATTCGTGGGTATGGATGTTGTTGTTGTATTGAGAGTACGTTATGTGCTAATGTATATTTTTGTTTTATATTGTGGAAAGAATGATGTGTGTGATCAGTTGGAATGTGTGTTGATATTGTTTGTGTCTTTGTGTGTGGGTAGATGTCGATTGTTGTGGTGATGCACGATCAGTGTCTAGATACTCGTGTGATTGTTTTGTTGTGGTTGTGTTGAAGTTTTGTGTTGTGTGTCTGATTGTAGTTATCTTGACTGTTATAGTTTATTTTTTGTTGACTACGTGTGTTCGTGTTGTCTTGAGGTTTTCTTGGGGTGTTGTTTTGTGTGCTCGCCGCGCGAGATAGGAATTTCTGGGTTTTTCTCGCGGAGTGACTGCTCGTGGTTTGTTTTGATCGCTTAATGTTTGATGTAGAGAAACATTTTTGCACAAAATCTTAGCCTAACCACCACATAGATCAATGGCAGGCAAAACGAGCGGGCGGGCGCTGCGGGGGAGGGGGCACTGTCCTCCTTCGCGGCCCCACTCGAAGCGACAAAAAAAATGGAAAAATAGAAAAAAAACGAGCCACCCCCCGCCGGGCCTCTTATCGTGTATCAAAAACAGGTTGCGCAAACGGCTGTTCCTCCTCCTACTTCTAAAACCCCGGGGTGCTGTGTGTCGTGCTCGGTGATCTCGCAGTTGTGGTGTTATATCTCATTTCGCTGCCGCCCGGTAATCATGTTGCATGAGTTGATCTCTCTTCCCCCTCTTCTAACCCCTCCACCCCCAGCTCCGGCACCCCCTAGGAGGCAACCCTCGGACCCTGCCAACACATCAATAGTGCTCAGCCGCTTAAAACACGGGCACTCATGGGATATAAATGGGCCAGCATCCACCACAGGCATTCCCCCCCCACGCCCCCCCTAGAACTTGATCATTTTTGTCCACTCGTTTACCCCGACTTATTCTTACCAATACCTATTTTTATCGTTATTGTCTGTTTTTTTAACATTTTTCGTCTGGTTTTTTTACGTTTTCCGCCCGTTTTTTTCGTTATTTCGGCCCGTTTTTACCTTTTCGTCCGGTTTTTCTTTTTTAGTTTCGTGCGTTTTGTTACATTTGGTTTGCAAAACGGGCGGGCATGGGCACCGGGCAAAACGGGCGCGGGCTAAAACGGGCGCGGGCTAAAACGGGCGCGGGCTAAAACGGGCACGGGCCAAAATGGGCACGGGCTAAAACGGGCACTCATGGGATAAATGGGCTACTTGACATTTTTGTACGTTTACAGACATTTGCTTACAATTTTTTACGTTCTTGTCCGTTTTTTTACGTTTTTTGTCTTTTTTTTACGTGTTCGCCCGTTTTTTTTACGTTTTCGCCCGTTTTACATTTTCGTCCGGTTTTTTAAGTTTCGTCCGTTTTTTACGTTTTCACTCGTTTTTTTACGATTTCGTCTGGTTTTTTATGTTTTCGTCCGTATTTTTA
Source organism: Tanacetum coccineum (assembly GCA_026074375.1). Lineage (NCBI taxonomy): Eukaryota > Viridiplantae > Streptophyta > Magnoliopsida > Asterales > Asteraceae > Tanacetum > Tanacetum coccineum. The sequence continues at coordinate 8,122 of BQNB010194485.1, forward strand.
CGTTTTCGTCCGTATTTTTTCGTTTTCGTCCGTTTTTTATGTTTTCGTCCGTTTTTTACGTTTTCGTCCGTTTTTTACGTTTTCGTCCGTTTTTACGTTTTCGTACGTTTTTACGTTTTCGTACTTTTTTTACGTTTTTGTCCGTTTTTTCGTTTACGTCCGTTTTTACGTTTTCGTCTGTTTTTCACGTTTTCGTACTTTTTTACGTTTTCTTAAAAACACGGACGAAAACATAAAAAACGGACGAAAACGTAGAAAACGGACGAAAACGTAAAAAACTAGACGAAAACGTAAGAAATCGGGCGAAAACAAAAAAAAGAAGCGAAAACGTAAAAAAAACAGACGAAAATGTAAAAAACAGACGAAATCGTAAAAAAATGGACGAAATCATAAAAAATCGTACGCAAATGTAAAAAAACAAGCTAAAGCGTAAAAACAGACGAAAACGTACGAAAGCGTAAGAAATCGGACGAAAACGTAAAAAAACGAGCGAAAACGTAAAAAAACGTGCGAAACGTAAAAAAACGAGCGAAAACGTAAAAAAGAACGAAAACTGTTAAAAAAAGATTGAAAACATAAAAAACCAGAACATATGAAAAAACAGACGAAAATGTAAAAAAACGTTTACGGACGAAAACGTAAAAAAGAGTATTGAAAACGTAAAAACAGGTCGAAAACGTAAAAAAACATACGAAAACGTGCGAAAGCGTAAGAAACCGTACGAAAACGTAAAAGAACGGGCGAAAACGTAAAAAACGGACGAAAGCGTAAAAAACAGACGAAAACGTAAAAAACCAGACGAAATCGTAAAAAACGGACGAAAACGTAAAAAAACGTGCGAAAACGTAAAAAAAACAGACGAAATGGTTAAAAAATCGGACGATAACGTAAAAAAGTATAGGAAACGCTCGAAAACGTGAAAAAACGAAACAAAAAAGAAAAAGAATAAGAAATCATAAAAGAAAGATAGAAAAAGAAATATGACAAAAAAAGGTTTGGCCGTTCGGGCAAAATTCGCCTTCTTATTTATCATTTCCGCCCATTTAGCCCATTCATATTTCTCTCTCCGCCCATAAAAGCTCATAACAAAATAAAGGTGGGGCAAAATACGCCCATAACTTTTAAAAAAGTGTCAAAAAAACGCCCAAAAGTTGTTATTTAGGCAACTTTTGTCACCTCTAAGTATAAACATTAAAAGCAAAATTTTATAGTAGCCACGTATAAACATTAAAAGCAATTTTTTATAGTACTAGAGTTTTGCCTTGTATCTAGGGGTGGCAATTCGTGTCGGGTTCGGGTTGACAGGTTGGTGGGTCAGAAAACACCAACCCGAACCTGACCCATTTAAATAATCGGGTTAGCTATGTCAACCCTAACCTGTTTACACATAACCTGAACCTGACCTATTTTACTTGTATATATACTTGGGTTGGTGGTTTAAGTAGGTTACACGGGTTGAATAAGCTAAACGGGTTTCGGGTTAACCTATGTAACCAGTTTTATATACAAATGTTAGCACATTAATTGGTTTAAACACGTTAAATGAATTTGTGGATCGACCAGTTTAACCCATTTAACCCGTATAATAAAATATAAAGAATTTTAAATTAAAAAAAATCATATACGGGTTGACAGGTCGACTTACTTAATTTATTCTCAACCCGAACCTAACCTGTTTAATAAACGGATTAGATCAGTCGACCCAAACCTAACCCAAACATATTTAGATTCAACCTGATGAGTTGGTTGGTTTAGGTGATTGTGGTGTTGATGTTAACGCAATCATCGGTGTGTAACGCGTTGTGTTGTTGTTTATAATGGTTGTTGTGTTGTTTTTTGTTTTGTTTAGACTGAACGCATTGTGGGCTTGAGTGTGTTGGACTCTATGTGCTCTAATTGGATTTGTTGGGTGTGTTTGTTGTTGAATGATGTCTTGTTGCTATTAAGTGTAATTTGGAAGTACCGATTTTATAAGTGACTAAATTTAATGTGTTATGTTAGATGTAAATGTTCCAAGTGGTTTTTGAAGGTTTCATCGCCTGTTAGAAAAGTAGTTTGGTTTAATATCTTGATATGTAACAGGAAACAATGGTTATAAGATATGAAAAAATAATCAATTTAGAATTAGGACCTTGGCGTGAAATTGTTGCATTTAGATTCAACAGGCAGGTTTGTGGTTTCAATATAACCTAACTTGGATGAAACAAGATTGTTGGCTACCACTACTACACGATGTTTGGAAAAAGCATGATTGGAAAGCTAAATCAAAACAAAACAAGAAACACAGAAACACATCAGTTGGTGGTCTTCATACTTGTGGGTCTAGGAGCCTTAACTCAACTAGGAAATACTTGATAACATATCTTCAAATCGCCTTATACTATATCATATATATGTATGTAAATAATAAAAATACATTCAATGCAACATGTAGGAAATCAAACATGAGCGTCTTGTACGTTCCATCGAGTTCTTTACTCACACCCATGCTATGAAAGGGACAAAGTTGCTGTGTCAAACACCAATTGTGAGCATGTCTAGTAGTTCAAACAGGTCAGCCGAGAAACAGGTCGGCTGGGGCAAAAGCGTCAACGTCAAATGGGGTTGGAGAGTCAAATGTGGTAGGACAGGCAAGCGGGGGTCAAGCGGTTGAGCCGAGACGGGTTAATTACAAGTCACGTGATCATATGGTATGTATCTAAATCTCGTTTTGATTAGCCACTTCTAGTAGATTACTACTAGTATTAAACTTCAAAATAATTAATCATTATTTTTAGACTGTTTATAGGAAAAATATCAAGAAGGTATGACTGAGAGTCATGGGGAAAATGTTAAATCGCACCCGCATAATGAGGAACTATGAAACAAAGTCACTCCACCTAATAGAGGAAATACTTTTGGGGCATACAATGCTTCTGATCCCATATTTTTGTTAATGGGAACGCCTTCTACTTGTAATGTCAGTACCTTACATCCACAGGTTAGTTGATTATTCTTCATTTTCATAGCATATATAATCTAGTTATAAGAAAACATGGATCGGTATAGTAATAGGTAATAATGTTAATATGGGGTTGTATCTTGTGTAAAATACTCGTAAGAATGAATTCTTAACTTGGCAAAAACTAAAAAAGAAAAACTTTTTGCTATACTTTTTTTACAACAGACTTTCTAGTTTATCTTTATTGATTTGGAAACAAACTAAATGCAAAACACGTTTCTTAGGAAAAACGAAAACCCTTTTCTCGTAACCAAAATTGAATTGTTTCCTACGTGTAATCCATTGATTATCAGACCTTACGCATCTCTTGCTATGTTAGCTTAACA
>BQNB010194489.1:0-11447 GCA_026074375.1 Tanacetum coccineum
AAGTAAAAGAAACTAGTACTCTCTTGGTTTGCTCAATAATGGAGAAGAAACATGTGATAACTGGTTAAATCGTCCTCCAAGAATCGTCATCTGAAAACTTCCTAAGAATTTTCAAGTTTCTTCTCATCAAAAATTAACCTGTAAATCAAAGACAAAGACAACTACACAGTAACATTCCGTATTTTCAGGTCATTTACGACGTCATCTATTTTACTAATTATTATTATTTTCTCGTACGCGTTTACTTTTAATTTTAATAGTTAAGTTAAATCGCGTAAATTAAGAATCACCAATCAACGTAAACGGGCACCAAACAAATTCAAGTTTACGTCAAGTAATCATTATATTATTATTACTAAAGTAATAATTTACTTATTATGTTTTATTTTTATCAGTTACGTAAAACGTTACGTTTCGCGATAAATTACGTTTAGGCATACCCGGAACCACTAAAATTAATCAACGCTTCAACAAATACCTATGATTATTACTAATACTTAAAGTTTTATAAAACTTTACCTACAAACATCACTTGAGCCGAAATTACAAAGAATTAAACAAACCAATACATACACTTTGTAATGTATACTTTGTAAAATAAAACTACAACATATAACAATGCAAGTAATACTTTCCATATGTAACAAAGAAACTAGCTAGTCAATTACTCCTCATTTCCATAGGATCACTCCCTCTTTAGGGGACCAAGGGACCAAAGACTAGTGGTTTGACCACTAGTCTTCCTTAAGACCCTCTCTATGTTCCCAAGACCAAACCCTCCCCCCCTTTGAAAGTCTTGGTCAAGTTTCTACCATCTTTGACCACATTGGCATATACATATATCTCATGCATGAAAGTGATAACATACACAACAATTATCAACTAACAAAAACAAAATTCTATCTCTCTTTCTCTCCTTACAAGCCCACGGCTCAAACCCTCCCCCTATACCAACCCATACAAATTTTTCTACCACTTATACAAGCATACACACAACATATCTAAGACCTACTAAGATGGTTTGAAGGTTGGTTAAGCCTCTACAAGTGTTAAGCAAGAAAAAGGAAGTTAGGGTTATCTTGGTTAATTAAGGTTTCAAGATCTTGCAAGCTTGGGTTTACAATCTAAACAAGGGTTTGGATTGTGTTGGTTTCCATATTACATCACTCTAAGGTTATCTAAAACCCTTTATGTCTTTACAGTTATCATTTTATGTGTTTATATGTTCTATTTAGCAATATCACCATTTAGGATACTTTTAAACATGTAAAACATATTTCTACTTGTGATCATGGTTTTGAACATTTTTACATATGTTATGAGGTTGATAATATCATGAAATAATGGATATATAAGTATTGTAACATGTTGGTTAAGTGTAAACATGTATATGTATAAACTTGTAATTTAAAGTTACTTAAGAAAGTTTAAGGTTTTTTAAGCCTTGTTAAGGACTTAAAACTTTGGAACTCATGGACACAATATGGATCTTGGACTCTATTATATGTAATACAGGTATATAATAAGTCTTGGGAAAACTTGTGTTAAATTATTAAGTTAAAAGGTATATAAAACAAGTTATAAAAATGGATATGTATAAGTATTATAAAGGGGTTACGTGCTCGAAAGAATCGCTAAAAACGGAGTTAAAACGAATAAGTTACGACATTTACGAGATTTACGATAACTAAATCTATAAAAATAAATATATAACTGTTATGAACAGTAAAAATCACTATTCATCAGAAAACTCAGATTTTGAAAATGTTATATTTTGATAACTCGTCTTAATACGAAGGCGTGGACGTAAGAAACGAAAGAAACGGACTTAAAACGAGAAAGTTACGCCAGTTTTACTAAAGTATACTTATAAACGTTTTTACTTTATAAATATGATTTCACTAAAACGATTAGATGGTGATGTAGCTATATAGAATTATATGTGGTATTAGTTAATCAAAGTACTATATTACTAGGGAGTTTCATAATGAGGCCTCTTCGGGGTGGCGTATCGACGAGTTGTTGGATTTACGATTTAAAGTGTCCTAGCTCCTCATACGTCACTACATGACCTCTTAATTATGATAGCCCGAACGATAGTATGATGAGCTATACGACCTATAAATAATCAAAGTGTTTAGTACTTATACGACCTATATTGGATTAGGTTGCATTCGATCGTAAGCGTGACGCATTTTCTATTGTGAATACTTGTTGATTACCATTCACTCGAGGTGAGTTCATAGCCCCATTTCTATCTACTTGTTTTACAAACTCTACGGGGTGAAATTACATGCTTGTTTTACTACGGACACAAGTGTTTTAAACTGTATGCTATCCAGATTATTGCCTGATTATTATTGCCTAAGTTACCACAGTGCCATCTAAGTCCCTAATATCATGAACCGTCAATTGCTATTATAGTGAGCGCTAGTGTTGTGGATAGATCTATCGGGACTAACAATCCCCACCGGAATTTATGGTCACAAGTTGATCATGGTGCATTTAACATTTAGAGAACTGTAGGCTGTTTTGGCAGACACCCTACCTATTTGGGGCAGACAGACAGTTAAGGCTTCGGGGTCATGAGCTTAGCGCAATAATACATGTTTTGGACTACTGAATTTGTTTCATAGTCTACCATTACTTAAATCTTGTGATCCACACTTTTACAGACAAACCTATGAATTCACTCAACCTTTGTGTTGACTTTTAGCATGTTTAATTTCAGGTCCTAAGGTATAAGCTTGGATGGGAGCCGTGATGGATATCAATGAAGATGGATTCTGTGTTTATTTAAATTCAATGCAACTTTTATCTATAAAAACTTAAGTCACCTTTTGGTAGTATGAAGCTTTTGTTTAATTAAAAACGTATGTGGAAATGTTTATGACTTTTAAAACATATAGGACCTAATGTATGAACTCTGATATTTTGCTATGGCATCGAATGAAATCTTATCTTAAAACGTCCATTTAAGGTCATTTCCTATATCTTGATTGTTGTACTTTGACGTAGCACCCCATTGTTACCATTCCGCTGCATACCAGAATTTGGGGGTGTTACAGAAAAGGTGTATAAAATAACACCTCATCAAATATCCCTACACTTGGGATTTGCTTGTCCTCAAAAAAATAAGTTTTTCTACCTAATAAATAGAAAAGTCAGGGGCATTTAACTTACTAAGTAAAGATAATTTATGGCACAACCGGATCAACCTTGTAATAAAAGCACGGAAATCATATACTAGCACCTCACATAAGTGTTTGGATTCTCTCTTTCACTCGGATGTATAATGAATTATAACAATGTAGGAAACGAGAAAATTAACACTCATTACCTGGCATAGCATATAGATCACCATAAGCTTGATAAATGATCAAACCTCCACCACTTTGGTGTAAGCACCTAGGAAATACTACCAAAGAGGTCTTTACAAGGGTTGTAATGTTAGGTGTAGGGTATGGAAAACACGGTTAGGGATATGGGGGATATTTTACTGGTGACAAGTTAATTACCACAAAATTACATGTATATAGGCGTTGCTAAGCCAAGACTCGACAAAACTCTAATAATCATACAAAACTCTACATCAAACTCTTTCTTTTGTTTTTTGGACTTAAACATAAGCAGGATGGCAGTCCGTGTATTCTAACAATTTTTTTTGTTTTTTTCTATTTTTTGGTTTTTTTCTTTTTCTCTTTTTGTTTATTTTATATACACTTTTGCCCTGCCATCGTTAATCTGCTGAAAATGAAATAATAATATACATGACTCGGGAGTTATATTGACATCCTTACACTTGAGTTTTTACTAACTCGATAATAAACTAACTAATGATCCGAATTAGAAGGATCAATAAACATGAAGTACATTAAGTACATGGGGGTAATAATTTGACTTTCTTACCCAATTCTCCATAAAATAAAACTATCATGATTCTCAATCGTCCCAAAATTGTATACACTAACAAATGACTCGACTTAACAACCATACAATCAAGCAAACAATTAACTAGGGTTACACATATGTGATCACAATAATGTACTAAAAGTGAGTACATACAAGGGGGTTAAGGCGATTTGGGTGTAACATTTTAGTGGGGTGTAAAGAATGATCTTCGATAATAATCTAGAATCCATTGGAAAATCACGAGAACCGCGAAGAGATAGGCTTAGAGAGGTGTACTAGGGGTAACTTTCACTAAAAATGGGTGCATATCAAGGGTGTGAGGGCAGTTATATGACAAATGAGATCATTATAACTATAACAAACGCAGGCTAAAAACAAGGGTTATTCTAATGCCTCTTATCACTTAGTAAAACCTAATCACATGAATGCGATCTCACTACCAGTCTCAGGATGCATCGCTAAAGCAAGTTATAGAATCTAATACACTTCTAGTATACTCACAAGCATTAAATATGAATGTTTTTATATTCATAAAGATCTAGGGGTGAAACTTACATTTTTTGGGTGGAATTTTTTTTGGTGGTAGGGTTTTTGTGCTAGTCATATAATTCTTATCCATGAGACACTTCTAAAACTACAATTTCACCAATATATTCCATAAAATATTTTTAAACTTGGGCTAAAATTACCGTTCTAAACTATGTTTTGGTATATTACACATCATTTTAAAGACAAATTAAATGCAAATGAAAAGATAGTTTCTAAGGCTTTCATTACCCTCGCTACACTTAAATTGAACATTGTCCCCAATGTTTCAAAAGTACCCGAATAACGAGAAAGGAAAAATAAATAAAAGACGAAAGAAACTAGTATTCCCTAGGTTTGCTCAATATCGGAAAAGAAACGATATAAACCGGCTAAATCATCATCTAAGAATCGTCCAAGTGAAATTCCTAAGAGCTTCTAGACTCTCGTTATCTAACATAACCTGAAAATCAAAGACAAAAACAACTATGCCCGGCGTAAAATCAAACCAAGATAGATCATAACAATATGTAATTTCAGACTTAGAAACAAAACCACAATAAAGGATAGAATACTTGTGACATGCATTATAAATAACATATAAGAAAATTTGGATTTTTAAAATCTGGAAATTAGACGAAAATAAGTTTTCAAAAATTATGAAAATTTGAAAGAAGTTGTCCAACCTCATCTGACGTCGTCTGGCGTAAACCGTGACGCCGTCAGATTGGGTCTGACAGTTTCCTTTGCGTTTTCAATTTTTGGAAAATCCTATCTTTTGATGTCCAAATTTCCTGTAGAGATTCATAAAACATATCCGCAAGTATTTGACACAAACAAACAAAAATAAATGAGGCATGCATATAAATTAACCACAAATCATCACACAATCAATTTAGGTTTATAATAACCACATATGATCTTCCCTACACTTATTTGATGAAAAGTACCTTTAAATACCAATGAGACGAAGTCAAAAGCAATATAAATCATAATTACATACCAAACCAATCATGCAACAATTTATGATAAAAAAACTAGCATGCAAACAACCTAAAAACAAAATAAAAAGACAAATAAATCAAGTAAATAAAAATGCTCGGGTTGCCTCCTAAGAATCTCTTGTTTTTGTTCGAGTCATGAGCCTGACTCTACGCTTATTTAACACGTAAAAGGTAGGCCTTCCCTACACTTAAGGTTAAGTATGGGTGATAGTAGCAATACACACCCTCGGGATGGAGACAGGCTACATGAGGTGAAGGTGGTGTATGAATAGTCAAAGGATCTACTACCTTTATCCTAAAACTACCCGAACTATATGGGTTGATGGGTGGGTGATGACATCAAATAACGCCACATTATTGGCAACATTTATCCCATCTATATTGCTTGTTTTATATTATTTTATATAAGATTTGATACTTAATTGCTTATCTTTGTGAATTTCAGTTATTATCGAGCAATTGACAAAAGATGGAGAAAAGAACGTGTTTTGGAGCATAAATGATTAAATTCAAGAAAGTCTTCTAAATCTGAAGAATACAATGTATCATTCTAGACAGATAATCCGTATCTCAAGACTTAGACGAATTCAAGACCATTGCCTGATGATAACATCAAATAATTGATACTTTTCCATATCAAAATCTCATGCTTATTGCCTTGTTTTATATTGCTTTATTATAGATTTGATACTTAAAACATTCATATTTACATTTACAAGAAAAACAAGGCATTGGAACAAAATGACGTGAAGAATGGATGCTTCTACTAAAGAAATATATATGAAGTTATTCACTTATGATTTTGAGTTATTATGAAGGGCCCGTGAAAGAATTATGTGAAGAAACGAAGCCGAAAAGTTGAAGAAATGTTCCAGAAATATGCTCTAGTATTTTGACCATAACCTCTTCATACTAACTCCTTTGAAGTTGATTCAAGCGACCATGAAAAGAGAAAAGTAATATCTACAACTTTCGTGTTTTGGGTTAAAGTCGGATCACAACTGATGAGTCACAAGTTTGAAATAACTACAATTGTGCTGCAGGGTTACGCAGTAGCCAAACACTTCAGTTACGCCATAACCACATCCGTTACGCCATAACCAAACACATCAGTTACGCCATAAACCTGCCACGTCATGGTCACGGCATAACCAAATGCATCAGTTATGCCATAACCAATTTAAGCCTGCATAATGGGAGGTCTACATCAGCATGGTTACGACGTAACCAAACGCATCAGTTACGCCGTAACCATGTCAAAACCTATAAATAAAGGCCGAATTTTGCCCAAATACTCATCCATTCTTCCTCCCATCTGAGGGGACGACTAGGACATCACCCCAAGTCATTTTCCAGCACTCATCAGCCATTCTAGAAGAGAGAATTCGGTCCCGATCATCATCATCATATTAGTTTGGTTCGATTATCATGTTTCATTACTTTCATTTATTGACAGTGATATTGATTGTATGAATACAATTTTTGGCTTAGCTTTTCTTATTAACGAGGCGTTCATACCCGTACGATGCATCGGGTTTTTTCTTTAGGAAAAATCTAAACTTTTACTTATGTCACATATTTTCTTAAAAGGTATTAACAAATTAGTAATTCACATAACTAAAAGAGATATTAGTTTTTACCACAAATAAAAGTCATGTTTACATATCTTCCATGAATACATGTACACACTTATTATATCGCATCATTACATAATTGAATCATTGATATGTTTCTTCAATTGGTGAAGAAACAAATAAATAGTACATGCTTTGTTGGAGTTGACTATGTCTCATGATTTAAGCCGGATTCAACCTTCTTTGCAATCATGAGTTGTGAAAAATATATGCTATTTATAGATTCTAATTTGCATATACGTAACTCTTAAAGATAAGTGCAGAGACTTATTTACTTACTTAACTCTCGAATGTAAATGAAAAGTCATATGTTAATCCATAATATAAAATTAAAAACTCTTTATTATTTACTAGTTGGGTACTCGCGCAATGCGACGACGTGTACCCGGTAAATAAATATATTAGGGAGCAAACGTTGTTCATTTATATGTTTTTTCTAACAAAACTTTACAAAATAATGACAAATTTTAATTAAAATAACTATTAACCATACCGATGCAACTATTTCACATCCAAATAACAAAAGGTTCAAATTAAAGAGAGTAACATAAGTAGTTAAAGACATAAGTTAAAGATAAACCTCAATACAAATGAAATGTAATAGACATTGAAAAAGATAACTCGTTAACAATATAATAATCGACTAAAATAATTAAGAACCTAATTGTTTACAAAAAAATATATATTTTTACCTTAACGATTGATGAAGATTTGACTTTTCGAATGATGTAAGCCATAATGTTAGAACCCAATGAAGTTATAAATTTTTAGATTAAAATTTTGAAATGGATTATCAATGTCAATCATGTATATATAGAATTCACAAATCAACTTTTTTATATAAACCAGTAGAGATACATACTATTAAATAAGCGGTTTCAGCATTAAATGTTTGTAACCACCTTGACCTTCAACATTAACTTAAATACCATGATTATGGTGATGTAACCACTATGAATTCATGGAGGATGTTATGAGATTAATTTTCTGATTAATGCTCATAACTCATTTTGACCAAGAGTTACAAACTCTTTTAAATGAGCTATTATTAACACGTGCTAGTTAAAAAAACGTATACATTAAATCTGATGTGAATTTTAAAATGTTTATGGTGAACATTGACTAATGAATTTTATATAAAGCAGTAGAGATACATACTTTTAAATAAAGGGTTTTAACATTAAATGTTTGTAACCACCTTGACCTTCAACATTAACTTAAAGACCATGATTATGGTTATGTAACCACTATGAATTCATGGAGGAGGTTATGAGATTAATTATTCGATTAATGCTCATAACTCCTTTTGACCATGAGTTACAAAATCTTTTTAATGAGCTATTATTAACACATGCTAGTTAAAAAACCTATACATTAAATCTGATGTGGATTTTAAAATGCTTATGGTGAACATTGACTAATGAATTTATATCTTTCTCAAAGAAGAAATGTTTTGGTCCCTTAAAAATTTTAAGACTTCTAAAATATAATCACATGGGTACCCGCCACTGCAACGGCGACAGGTACCATGTGATTGTATTTTGTGACGAACAAATGTTATTTGGTTAAACGTTTTTCTAACAACAACTGTTAAAAAATTAGATCTACAAAATAAAATCTATAGATCTATAAAAGAATTATAAAAACCAAAGTGCATAACATTTATGTGCTAAATAATTAAATTCTCAAATTATAAAATATAAATCAATATGACTAACAAACCATGTTTATTTTGTATAAATCATCAACTTTACACATGGCATCCATGCTTCACCATCAAAAAGAGATCAAGCTACTCAAAATATTCATATAGATCTAACAAAAAGTACATTGGACATGGGAATATTCATATGGATATGCCAAAACCGCTCAAAATCACCAAAAAACACACTGAAATCACCTAGCGCACTGAAACCACCTAGTCCACCAAAGCCGTGATCAGTAGCTTGGCAGACGGCGAAGACAATGGCAATGGTAGCGGCTGACGGCACATGATGTTGGCAAAGGTGGCGGCAGAACTAAATGGTAGTGGCGGCAAAATTTGATATGTGAGATGGCGGAATTTGGTGGTTTAAAGAAAGAGAGAGAAAGGTGATTGTGTTTTTAAGAGAGATAAAATAGATAGATGAAAATGGTGTAATGAATTTTGTTAATGTGTAAGGTTTTTATACTCAATGAGTATTTGAGTTTGTGGTTTACATTTAAATGATGTTTAATGGACCGTTACAAATGGACCACATGAATGCATTTAAATGGACTGTTACAAAATAAGCCTGTTACGAAATGAAGTGCATGAAGACACTTTAATTTTCAGTTAGAAGGCTTTAAATGGCCCCTTTTTTTGAAAGACTTTTAATGTTGAATGTATGCATGTACTTTCCTAAAGAAGTAATATTTTTTATTTAAAGTTTTAAGACTTCTAAAAATAAAATAAGCTAAATGCTTTATAAAGTAGTAGAGATACACTCTTTATTGTTGCATGACTTAACAAATTCTTTAAAACACATTAATTATTAACACTTAACATTAATTATTGGGACTCAATCTTTATATATATAAGATAAGATAAGATAAGATAACCGAATCATTGATATGTTTCTTCAATTGGTGAAGAAACAAATAAATAGTACATGCTTTGTTGGAGTTGACTATGTCTTATGATTTTAACAGGAATCAACCTTCTTTGCAATCATGAGTTGTGAAAAAATATATGCTATTTATAGATTCTAATTTGCATATACGTAACTCTTCAAGATAAGTGAAAAGACTTATTTACTTACTTAACTCTCGAATGTAAATGAAAAGTCATATGTTAATCCATAATATAAATTCAAAAACTCTCTATTATTTATACCCTCTTTATTGTTGTATGACTTAAAAAATTCTTTAAAACACATCAATCATTAACACTTAACATTAATTATTAGGACTCAATTTTTATATATACGAGGCTTGTCGACACGCGTGCGTTGCACCGGGCTTAGTCTGTGGGCAAAATTGGATTGTTAAGCTACTTTGTTCATTTGAGCATTGTATCAAACAACAACCGATGCACATAAATTTTATAAAACACTTTAACTTTAAACAAACTGTGGAACATCCAAGTAACACAAACAATTTTTTGCAACATAAAATATAGGAAATTAAAACTTACCATTTATTTTATTGAAAATCTATTGTTTTAAATCTATAACTTATATACATATAATATCATCATACGGCTAAAAAAACTTGATCAAGAATCACTCAAATGATACTTGAACATGCATGTTAGAAACCACATCAAATACATATATTAAATGAGATGAACACTTTTGAGACCTGTGTTATAGAATCCAAACTATAAAAAACACTAACTGTATTTAAACATGTTCATAAGCTTAATTAAAGTTTTCCTCACCACATGACTCTCCATCATCTTCGATAACGACCCCCTTGCTGCTTCAACGTGTTGTTAGTACTTTCCGTTCATGAATAATCAAACATTTCACGTTAGGATGTCTAAGTGGATCATATCTCCACATATTCTTGAACACATTCTGTGAATTTTTTATATCTATTGACAAAAGTAGAATCTCAGCTCCCGATTTATATTTACATAGAACTTTTATTGCAACATCAATGCTTTCAAGTTCATTCACAAACCCTTGTCCCGGTTGCTCTTCAGATGCCACCCTCTCTTTGTGTGTCAACTTTGACACCACAACTAATCATCTATTTTTCTTCAAAACGGGAACACAAAAGAACATTAACAAAGACTCTAAAACCATAATAGTTACTTCGCTAACTTCTACTACCCCTGATCACTGCTGCAAGCTGGTGGTTATCTGACTCAACTACCAATGACCCAAAACCTGTGACACCTTAAAAGGCTTTTTATTATGTTTAGAAAGAACGTATGGATCAAATATAGTAACTATATGTAGAGATCATTGAAATATAGTAAAAAATATGACAATATGCAGCATTTAATGTGGTTACTTGGCTCATCAACTTACATGATCAAAGTCTCAAAATTAATGTCGAGATTAGGCCTATTTCATCGCCCAAACCCACCCAAACATACTTATTTTAGCCCACTTCAGTCCCCATTTTAGCACTCAAATGCACCCATCGCATCCCACATTTCAGCCCCCTATCCCACCCATTTCAGCCCCACTTCATCACCCAAACCCACCATTTTTAGCCCCCCAAAGGCACCCACTTCATCTCCCATTTTGGCCCCTATTTCATCACCTAAATCTATAAATAGGTCAACTCTAAGGTACCGCAAAACTAAACTCTGCTCTTTTGTTTTTAACATTCTTATTAGAGCTTATACATCTTCAGAGATTGGTTACAATGTTGATCATGTCATAATTTGAGCATATTA
>BQNB010194490.1:0-11447 GCA_026074375.1 Tanacetum coccineum
ATTTAATTTTAGATCTATTCTTCTTATTTTATCATATTACATTTGTGTTGATTCTAGGTGTTTATTCATTATTTATGGCAAGGATTGCATGTCGTTGCCATAATTTTCAATAAAAATAATAAATAAACCAATTTCATGCAGCCCTAGCGTGTTAAAATCGTATGTAATTCATAAATACTAAACTAATTGACTCGTGATGCTACTGTTGGAATTTAACAATCTAGTTAACCATTAACTCTTACGAGTACGCAGCGGATAGATCTAGTCTAGTATAAACAATTAACATACATATGCACACAATATGGGACATAAAAAATAAATAGAGACATACCCTTGAAGTCACCAGCAAGTGTAATGAAACCGAGATCAGAAACTAGTGACTAAGTGGTCACCTCTAGGGGTGCTCACACTAAACCACGTAAACATGGCTCCGCCCGGATGCTAGTCCAAACTCTACGTGTACCCAAACAACAATTGTAAACCAAAATAACCTGAATAAAGTACCAAAAGCCCCACAAGTCTCCTGTACCGAATTTCAGAAAAAGAAACTAGGGTTTTAAACAAATTCGGTTATGACCGAAATTCACCTAGGCCCAAACAAAGCCTAGCTTGTTTCTAACTGTTCTCACTCCTTGATAACCTGTAAACCTTTGTAAATACCTCCTGTACCAGAACTAGTGTCAAACAAAGCTTGTAAAACCCTTAAAAGAGTAACCGAAAATGACAGGGGGTTTATAGTATGAACTGAAAATCAAACTGCCTTGTTAAGGGGTTTTGATTTCGGTTGTTTGTGACCAGAAGAAGAAAAGGAAGAATTTAGAGAGTGTGTTTGTTGTATGTGTCGACCAGAAAGGTGAGGGGGTGAGGGGTTTATATACCCCTCAAACCCTAATGATGATAAGGTACCAAAGAACACTTCTATGCTTATCATGACTCTCTCAATTCTTTCTTATCTTTTTAACTCTTCCTTATCACCTAGATACAATGAATCAAGCCCCTTTCTAGAACCTCCTTATAGCCGGCCACTTACTAGAATAGCCCAGGTTCGTGTCTTAATCATTTGTGTCCAAAAGGCTTACATAGAAACGTTTCGTGAAGTTTAATAAACGTACTCTAAATGTTTTCCGTGTGTGCCCCCAATAGGCTCACACACTTCTAGTCGTGCATTTCTATCCAACTACCATTCAATCCAACATTATCCAACTAAAAACAGCTGCCCGTTTTCTATTACAATATCAGCCTGCAAAAATTCAAACAATGTGTACTTTTAAGTACCAGTTGAAACGATGTACTACTTCTCAGCATCAAAAACTCATACTAATCATTTAAATTTCTTTAAACATTTTAATCATAAAATTGTTAACTCAAACTTCTTTATAACGTGTCACATGGTAAGCAGGATTGAATGATACAGTATGTCTTACCACATAAGCAACATCAATGCAGAAGATACTTCCTTGACTAATAATATATGAAATCGTACGCAGTACATAATAAGCATACACAAATGCTCAAGGGCTAAAATATGATAAAGCAAAACAAGATGTCAACCCGATGCTATATCTTGTAAGTTGTAACATTCTATAAACATCAGTTATGATTAAAGAACACTTACATAAAGGAATTACAGTTGTGGATACTGTAATGAGCTGGCCTAAAATTGGCAGCATGACCATCTTGAATATTCCTACAATCTATAAGAACATAAGAAACATAGCATAAACCGTCAATGAATCCAATATTAAACTTCATGACATATGAAAACATGAGATACTTGGAAAAAATGCATACTATTTCTTCAGCGTTAGGTTACGTTTCTTGTGTCACGGGCACAACTATCTCCTCAACCAACATTTAGACCGGCTCTACGACCTGATGTTTGATGAGATGTTCCAGACTTGCATCAGCAACCAATACATACCGATTTTAAAGGCACAATGCTTGTAACTTTAATGACATAAGAGGAAACAATCCTACTCTTATCAACATATGTATTGACAACCAAAAGAAGTATTAAGCATGCAATATTTTTCCTATTGTATATAGTATAAAAAAATGGTTCAGTACCATGTAGTTGTTTCTGCATGGATTTATCGTCGTTGCTGCTGTTGCTCGTATGTGTCCTTTAGCTATTCATATTATATTATGATATTAGGGTTTTGTCAAGGATATGATTCTGGATTAACTTTTAAAAACTATAATTAAGGAATGAAATGTATAAATCCCGAAAGTATATCTTGATATACTTTTGAAAATTAGTATATTATTATTGTATTTCATAGTAAAACACAAATGGTGGCTTGGATGAGTTGGTTAAGCTCGTTGCATGTTAACCATAGGTCATAGGTTCAAACCTTGCCATAACCATTATTCCATTATTTTTTTTTAAAAATTCGAAATTTATTGCATTGTAGGTGCCATGTCATCATTGAGGTGACGTTGAGTCACTAAATCATATTAATATAGTTAGCCCCATATATAAGTTATAGATTTATTTTCAATAAATAATTAGAAAGAAAGTATGTATATAAATCATGAAATATTCCATATATTAAGCCTAAAGACTATTTATTAACAAATATAACATGTAAAATTAAAATTAAGTCGCAAATATATACAATTAACATGTTTTATTTATAAAAAAATACGAAAAAACCGAAACCCTGCTGGGTCTCATGACCCGGGTCACTCCAAACCCGGCGGGTCAAACCGGGTTTCGAAAATATAAAACCCGGTTTAATTTGACCTGTTTTTTCGGCCGGAACCGGTTCAACCGGTTGACCCGGCCGGGTCGAACCGGGTTTCAAAACACTGCTTTCTACACATACAAAGGTTGATATGTGGACCATGCAGGCCCATACCAACCACAATTAACTTAAAGATGTAAACGATGTACTAAACCGCAAACATGAACATGATACCCAGATCTTCTAATGATCTCGGACATGTTACATGTCCTTCAACACTAGGCGACCATCACACGGACAACATTGTCAATTTAGGGAAAGAAAGAGTGAAATGTTATATATAAAACATCACTTATGTCTTTGTTTTCTAACACATCTTTGTTTTCTAACACATCCTTATGAGGGGACATACCACAACATTGTCCATGGCACTATCGAGTTATCCCAAAACTCTGGGAAAAATTTCAAAGTGAATGGTCATCGTTTGAAGCACTACTTTGGAGGGGACGTACCACAATTGGTAGTCCCGTATCTCCAGACGTTCCCCATGGACCAATAAATTCGGGGACAGGTCAAGCATAGCGACCTTAAACAAGCGCTTCGTGGGAGGCACCCCATGCTTATCGTAGTATTGTGTAGAAATAAATAAGTGTTTTCTTGTTGTGTGGAGGCTCGCCTCTTCCATTACCCATGTTTCGTGTTTGTGTTGTTAATTTTCCAGGATCGCCCGGATTGTGAAGACTCCCGTGCTTGTATTTTTATCAAGAGTTTCACATCCTCAGCTTCATTTTGGAAATCCAATATCCTAGTCTAATCGACTAACATTTTATCTTTTGGCACAATTAATAAACGGCCTTAGATTTACGTAGGTGCCCCTTTCAAAACATCGAGGACGATGTTTAGTTCTAGTATGGGGGGATCTTCGATTTGATTCTGCCTGCAGCCGTTGTTATCATGTAATCCCGTTTTTACCACCAATTTTTTGCAAAAATACCAAAAAAATTTAAAAATTTTCAAAAATAAAATAAGTGTTTTGTCACAATTTCGACTCTCCTAATGGGTAGAATGAGAATAATTTTTGACTCGATCGGGCGTGTGAGCCCTAGCTAGTTCCTCAATTGTAGGCTAAGCTTTCACGAATTCTATTGCTTCGAATTTTAATAAGGTGAAGAACCAGAAGTGATAGAGTTAAATATAAGTTTATGTGCTAAGCAAGATTCTTCTAAAGCTTATATGAGTAATTGTGGCTTTTTCTCCCAGTAGCTTTTTAAATCAACTAATATATGTGCTCATATCAATTCAACTAAGTCAATCGTTGTTTTAGAAAAAGCTTCAAATTTGTAACTTGATTCTTTAAGCGTGGTTTTTCGGTTCTTAGTGACTTTGATAGTTTAAATTGCCAAAGAACTTGATGAACTATGGAATGCAAAGATGCATGAATATTGAAATTACGCCAATGAAGCATGCAATTTGATTATATGGAGCAAGTAAAAAAGTCGTGTCGTTAGTATCCACTCGCTAACCATTAGGTGGGGGTTCAAAACTAAGAATTCATTTTACTTCTAGGGACTTTGATGTGTTATGATATCTCACCAGGGAAATAGCGAGGTCTAGGGTGAGGTTCAAACTAAGACACCTATCCTTAGCTATATTAGGAAGAAGGTGTTGATGTGATTTCCCACTACGCTAGCAACGGGGTGGGTTTTCAAACTAAGAACACCGGTCGTTGGTTGTGATATCCTACTAGGGAGCGAGGCCTAGGTAGGTGTTCAAACTAAGCAACGCATTCCTAGCTTTAAAACTTATGATTATGATAATGAAGATGTTGCAAAAAGTTCTACGTTAATTTTCGTTCTTTTAAAATCGAGTTACAAGGTCCTAATAAGTTGTTGCTTTTGGTCATAGGAATTCATCTTGTATTTAGACTATGGAAATAAGCTTGATCTATGGTTGAGTTGAAATGAGTTTCACACATTTAATCATATATCCATGTTGGGGTTTAAACGTTCGCAAGTACATATGTATGAGTGCTTAAATTTGATTATATTGGCAAATGATCTTGTTTAATTGCTTGGTTTGGAATAGTTGAATAATCGGGTGACGGTATGATCTTATCGTCAGGACATCCGTAGATTTTTTCATGGGGACTTCTCATTTTATGATCCTCAATGTTGATAAAATAAGGAAAGTCAAACGGTTGTTAAGAAAGAAAAAGAAAAAGGAAATCCAAAAATATTAGGGATAGTTAGTGTACATATAAAAAATGGTGAAAACGGGACTCGTCAAAGCTATTGATTCTTTAGTTCCCCTTGACAAACGCCTAGCTACTTTTCGAGGTTATTAGTCGAGGGGGATTAAGATTCTTGGTTTCTTGAGTGTTTACTTCATAACATTGCGTGAGGACACGGCAATACCCTAGTATGGGGGATTTTGGTATGTGCTTAATTACACATACCATTTTCCATTAAAAACGGACTTAAAAGACTAAAAACGTACCAAAGATACATTGTATTTGTATGTTTTGCATTTGAATTGTGCAGGAACGGATATTTAAAAAGAAAGCCAAAAAACCCAATACCAAGCAACGGATGGAAAAGTCAAAGTCAATCCGAAGCCAAAGTCAGTCAAAGTCAAAAGTCAGCCACATGAAGAAAATACAACTTGAGGGACTAAAACTGCCAAACCTCAAGTTGTATTACAAAAGAAAAAGACAAGGGTCGAAATTGCAAAACCGGGCGAAGTTTTACAACAAAGTTATAAGAAGTGAGGGGCCAAAGCTGCCAACCTACCCAAACTCCTTTCTTCCCGCCCAAAACAAAACCCAGGTACAACTAGGCAACTTGGACATGTCGTCCCATACTTCTACCCTGCAAAACACTCAACACCCTAGAAAAATCATTTCAACCACTCCTCTATCAACCCCCCCCCCAGCTGTATAAGTGCCATGTTGCTCAATCCTTCACCCTT
Source organism: Tanacetum coccineum (assembly GCA_026074375.1). Classification (NCBI taxonomy): domain Eukaryota; kingdom Viridiplantae; phylum Streptophyta; class Magnoliopsida; order Asterales; family Asteraceae; genus Tanacetum; species Tanacetum coccineum. The sequence goes on from BQNB010194490.1 coordinate 5,655, forward strand.
CCCAAGTATTTTTTGATGCTGTGATTGACTCCAAAGTAGACACAAAAAGGAAATTGATGGCTGAGATCTTGTTTTAGTATACCCTCACACAACAAACCCACACTTCGTTTTTTGTCTCTCCAAAGAAGCAACAAGCTGCTAAAGCCCAAAGAAGTAAGACTTTCGGCTATAAATAGTGCCTTTTGTATGCCTTTGAGGAAACTAGTAGTTTTAATTTTTAATATAACTTAGCTTTTTTTCATTCTTTAAACGCATTTACAGCTTTTACTTTCAGCTTTGTAACACTTTTAAGTTTTAATGCAAATTTGAGGTTTTAAGTCAATTTACAATTCCAAGTGTTAAGTTTCTTAATTGTGTTGTTTTGTGTTCAAAAACTCTCAATACAGCTTATTTACAGGCTGTTCTAACTAAGTGAACCTAAAAAGTTAATTAGTTAAGAGAAAATCATAAAAATCACTCTCAAAATACACCACAGCTTATTTTATGGATGATAAGCCAGTACTGGATGGGCTTATGGACTCTCACTAGCTTGTTTTATACAAGCTAGAGCTTGTAGACTCTTGGTTTAACCCTGTTTTGAGCAAGGGTGTTGTAAGTTTCTCTTTTTCTTATATCTCTTATTTACTGCAGTATTGCTTATAGTGCTTAGTTGTTAGTTGAAAAGTAACTTATGCACATTTCTTAGTTAGCACTGTTAGTTATGAGTCAAAACTGTTAGATTGGTTCAGCTTATTTAAGTGCTTATTCTTGATTGAAGTCTGCTTATAAAATGCACTTTATTTTTGTTATTTGATAATCTGGTTTTAATAAATTAGATCAAATTCAGCTTAAAATAACAAGAAAAAATGATTTTTTAAAACTTTAAGGGATATTTTCAACTGCTAGTACTATCCCATAGTAGTATGCTAGTTCACTTTTGGAACTTTTTAAAGCTAGCAGTACTAACTTAAGCTAGCCAGTACTATCTGCTAAGTTAGTACTGGTAGTTAAAACTGTTAGTACTGGTGGTTCATTTTAGCTTATCAGCTTATTATTTTGCTTATTTAAGATAAGATTTCCTTTAGCTTTTTAAGTAGATTTAAACCCTTTTCCTTTGCTGTTTTTTAGGGAGTAAGAACTTACTTTAGCTTATTTGCCTTTTCATAGTAATTTTAAGAGTTTATCAGTTTGTAGCTTTCTAGCTTATTTGCCATTCTAGTTTATTGTAGTTGCTTATTCTTATGCCTGAGTGCTTATTAGGGATAGTTAAATATCTGTTTTAGCTTATTTGCTTATTTCTTGTTTCATTGAACTAACAGTACTAACTTAAAGCTAGCAGTACTAACTCCAAGTTAGTACTGATAGTTAATACTGTTAGTACTGTTGTTAGTACTGCTGAGTTTTTCTTGCTTAATTTAGCTTAATTGCTTTTTGAATTTGCTTATTAGAGTTGGTTTAGCTTATTTGGGTTTGCCTTTAGCTTATTTAAGCCTATTTGTGTCTTAGTGTAAAAGTTTTAAGTGTCTTTACCATTTCTAGCTTTTATGCTTGTTCTAGCTTATTTTCTTTGCTTATTTTTATGTGCATTTGCTTATCAGTGTTAGTGCCCAATCATTCCTTGTCATATTCAAACATCAATCATCAATCCGTAACTCGATTTTCCATTCAAGCCTCGTTGGGACATAACGACCCGGATCTACTCTATACTGCTTCCGGATTCATTGATTTTGCGAATTTTGTTCCTTTGTTGTATTTATATTTGTTTAAATTTATCTATATACAAAGGAGTAAGTTTGCGCGAGTCATCTGCACAACAAGATGATTTGATATTATCTGTGATTGAACAACTAAAAACCCAAGTAGTTCATTGTACCAAGACGAATCTAGAAAATAAAAGTGTCAATGATACTTTAACTGCTGAGCTTGAAAGATATAAGGAACAAGTCAAAGTGTTGAAAGAAGGACAAAACGTTGATTTAAAGAGTCAAGATAATGGTTCAGATTCATGTGCACAGTCTGTAGAGATTGATCATCTTAAACGAACTCTTTCAGAACATTTAAAAGAAAAGGAATCTTTATTGCAAATGGTTACACTTCTCAAAAATGATTTTAAGAAAGAAGAATCTTGTTGGGAATTATTGAAAACGACTAAGTGTCGTTTCTGCTGATGGCATTAAATGGTTTCTGCTGGCAGTTCAAGTAGCGTTCCTGCAGATTATTTTTCTGCTGGTCATGTTATCATTTCTGCTGACAGATATAGCGAATATGCTGATCTTAGTTATAGACGCAATTAATGTAATTTATAGATATATTCTAGAGTTATCTCATAAAGATAGGAATGAGATAAATTTGGAGGAGATTGATGTATATCTCTTACGCAATTTTAGGAATCTTGTTTAGCAATTTAGGGTTTCTTCTCTATAAAAGAAACCTTTAGCATTAGGGTTTGGGACCGATTACAAATCACAAAAACAATTTATTATCAATAGAGAAGATCCATAGAGGATCATTATTTATATGGACCTTTTTGGTCCTACCAATATAAGGAGTATTGACCAGAAATACTACTCCTTAGTGGTTACTGATGACTTTAGCAAAAAGAATGGTAAAGATAAAGGGTGTAAAGAAAGAAGCCCTCCATTCTCTTAGGCAGAAACCGGGTCAATACATATGCTCCAAGAAACACTACGATGATGCTGACATTTGAAGATCGACATCATGGACCCATGATGCAATCACAACCTCCTAGCCACTCATAAGTCTTCAAAAGATTTCTTGTTTCAATTCTCACAAGACTAAACACTTATCTATTGAAATTCTCCTCACTCCCGAGTTATTGATATTGACATAGGTGGTAGTCACTCCACCCCCTTCGATTACTAGAACCAAAACATACTATTGAGTCTAGAGCCAAGAGATCGTCAATTAATCTCGTTAGAACACATATCCAATTCTCTTGTCTTTCACACACAGTGGAAACAAGTCTATCCTAAGAGTCCTACGCATTATCCTTGTGATATTGCCAGAACATCCGAGTGAAACGATGGTTTTTCACAATGAAATGGAAATCCTGCTAGAGCCAACATCAAACAAGCTCTTGGTAGGTGACTTGTGCGATTCTACTAGAATCAAACTTGTGTCAACTGAAAAGAAACGATGGTGCGATTCTGAGTGAATCAAACTTGTTCCAGTATAAGAATTGACGATTATTGATCATTTGATAAACATTAAATCTTTCGAAGTGTTACAAAAAATTTTCGAAATAAGAAACACTATAGACTGCTTTTCCATCAATTTTCTCTTTATATACTAACTGTATACAATACAGAACGAAAGATGGAGATGGGAGATGGAAATTCGCACACTCAGATATCAAGTTGAAATAACTGAATGCTCAGACACACCACACATGTTTATGAGTTATGAAAGACCTCAAAAGTTGTCAAAGCTTCCGCAAACTCTGATATCATGTATTTTCTTCACAAGTGCACAAGATGGCGATCCATTACAAGATGATGTAAGATTCAATTTAAGTTTTCCTTAAATCTAAAACTGTTTGATTAAGCTGTTTTTTGTTCACATAAGCTCATAGGCTCTTATCTACTTTTAGTCTGGCTAATAGCTTAACTAAGCTCTCAAAAGCTTAGTTAAGCTTATTGACACTTAATTCCACAATCTAAATTACCAAAGCTATTTAATGGAAGGGAAGTCTGTTAGGTATTAGAAAAAGACTCGATCACCCCGTGTATTTTACTGTTTTATATAGCTCGTAGTTTAATAGTTAATAGTACGTTTTTCGGTTTTAAGTCGGGTTTAAATTCCCGGTATATTGTAAGTACTATATATAGTCTCTTCTAACTTTGGAAGAGATAAGCTAGTTCATTATTTCATTTCATAGAAAACACTTTCTCTCTCTAAGATATTCTCTCTCTAGAAACTAGCCAAATCCAAGAATCGACCTCGTGTTATGATATAGGATATACCACACTCAATGATTTCCCGAAGAACTTCCGTTAATAATCATTTGCAATCGGCTGTCAACGTGGTCCTTATCGTTACGTACTGGTTTGGATGTTCTTGGCTGATGGTGAATACTTCCTCTATGTTTTCCTTGTCCCATGTTTTTTTGAGCGGCGCCAGACCTTGGTTAGGCCCGTGGCCGGAGCTGCTTTTTGTTCATAGTATTGCTTGTTCTCTTATCCGGGACATTTGTTCTTCACGTTGACGCCATTGTACCTCCTTCCACGGACCTTGCACCCTTTCTAGCTGTCTACATTCCCACAGAGCTTCTCTACTTGTCTCCATCATTACGATTCCTTAGTTAGTGGGGAATTTGATCATAGAATGGATGGTAGAGCCTACCGCTCTGAGGCCTCTCATTCCGGTCCTTCCTATTATGACGTTGTATGGCGAATGACATTTTATTATAGCAAACTCCATTAGCACCGTTTTGTTCCTTCCTGCCTTTCCCATGGTTACTCGAAGGTCTATTATTCTAAGAGGGTGGTACGTTTCTCTTGAGAAACCTACCAGCAGAGTTCTGCATCTCCTTAGTCTTGACTGGATGTTAACATTGAGGCTTCTGAAGCAATGTTCATACATGATCTCTGACGAACTTTAATCATTCCTTCCAATATGATAGGTTCATCCGTCAGCTGATTCTGAGGTATCGCTGGGAAGGTGAGTTCATCTGTTAGAACGGACCTTTCTCCCTTAAAATGTCTTTTGCGACTTCCCCCTCCCCTAATCATGTTTATGACTTTTACGTTGTTCATTCCATGACTCCCGTTCCTTTGGTTGTTCTGACAGATGTCCTTCACCAGGTGAGCCAACTTCCCCGAGGCCACAACTTCCTCTATTTGCTTTTTTAACTGATAGAAGTCATTGGTGTTGTGACCCCTGTCCCCATGGTGACCATAAAAATTGTTCAGGTTTTGCTTTTTAGGGGTTTTGATTAAAGGTGGTGGTTCTGGGAAGCTCACGCTTTCCATGGCCAGGATTTCCTTCGGAGACTTGATAAGTGGGGTAAATGTATCTTTTCTAGGATACGGAGTGTATATCCCTATGTTTCTTTGTGTTCCTCTCGGGCCACCTTTGCTTCTAGCTTTTTTGGGTATTTCCGGACCATGCCGGATGAACATTCCCTTTATCCCATTAAGAAGGATGGGCCATTTCTGCTGAACCCGCAACCATTTCTCCTCTAATGAAAGCCCTGACTCTTTCGAACATTTTATCCACCGTCTTGGGTATTTTGTTGTTGAGCTTTTTAGCGAGTTCCGGATGACCATGATCATGCATAAAAGCTGAGATACGTAGGACCGGGGGAACTCCCTTTATGTGTGAACTTTTGGACTTGAACCGATCCATGAAAGCTTGCAAGCCTTCGTTCTGTCTTCTCTTGATGTTGTGATTCTCTATAGGGTCTTTGGCGTATATCTTTTGTTGTGAGAATTCTTTTAAGAATTTTTGACATAGTTCCTCCAAACTATCCACACTCTTAGGGTCCAAATCATCGAACCAATTTCGTGCCGCCTGATGTGCTGTCGTGTAGGGTCAATTTATTGATTACCAAGTTTTAAATTTATATTTAGCCAACTTATCCTAAAACAACACTTTAACGGGCAGTGTACCCGATCGGGTGGAGTTTCATGGTAAGTAGGGTGTCGAACACTAAGAGTGAGGTCGTTAACCTTATATTCTACCAGTATTTTAATTACTCTAATTAAGTTAATCCTAATTACTTGTTAAACCAATGCTATATACGCTTCTAACGGATATGGGGGTTTTCAGCCTGAGAGACTGGCACAAGTTTTA
>BQNB010194491.1:0-11447 GCA_026074375.1 Tanacetum coccineum
CTATAGGCTAACTATTGAAATCAAGGCAATCACAAAACATTTCTAAGGAAAATTAGACCTACATTAATCACTAAGTGACATGATGGGGATTAATTACACTTAGACTAGATTATTAGATAGATTACCAAGATAACAAGATTAGATCTACAAGAAAAAAATCAAGTATAGTTCGCCTATAGGGAGTGTATAAATCGCCTGTGTAATACACCCAAGTATAGTTTGCTTGTTATGAATATTTATGTATAGTTCGCCTGTTCTAACTATGCATGTATAGTTCGCCTGTTATACTTATGTATGTATAGTTTGCCTGATCTAATTAAACATGTATAGTTCGCCTATGGATTAGAGTATAATTCGCCTGTGTTCAGGAAGAACATATAGTTCGCCTGTATAAAAAGAGAACGCATAGTTTGCCTGTGTATCCTAAAGTATTGTTCGCATGTGTTAAACTCAATAAGTATAGTTCGCCTATGAAATACGTTTTGTGTATAGTTCGCCTATTTAATTTTTTGGTCTAACATTTTTCACATTTTTAGACATCCAAAACCACTTAAACATAAACATATAGCATCAATGAATCATTCTAACATCTTTACAACATAAGTTAACCACATAAATCTTGATTTATGCTTGTTCGACCCGTATGAACACAAGAAACCCAAAAAATTCAAGATTTCTTACAAGTACGGTAAATAAACACTCAAATGCACTCAAACATTCATGACAATACTTCTTAAACCCAAACCCACAAACTTTTTCAAGTTTTTACCCATTTTCAACAATTTTGACATAAGGAATCATTCGAATCATATGAATGGGTTGTCCAAAACCCCTCAATCAATTTAAACTTTCATGCACTTTTAAGTGGTGACAAAATTAGGTCGATTTTAGGCTTTTCAATCATAATTCCAAGGTTTGGTTAGGTTATATGGGTATTATAATGATAACATGAGTGTACCTTTAGCTTAGAATGAAGATTGAACAAGTTCTTGAGGTTTTGAAATTCAACAATGGTGGAAAAAGGATTTTGAGAGTGTTTGTGTTCGTGTGTTTAACAAGACGGGGCAATGGGGTGTTTATGTTTGAATCTTTTGAGATTTGGCATAAATGCCCCCTGAGGTTTAATAGCACTTCAAATTTTCTTAAAAACTTATCCTAAGGCAAACACAAGTTTAGCAAAAGACAAAACTAGTCCCTAAGGTTTAGTAAACAAGAAAAAATCACACAGTTTGCATTAAAACCCCTATAAGATTAAACATATATCAAATAAAGCCCGATTGAGTTGACATTTATCAACTCCCCTTTAATTATTCACCCGACACCATTAAAACCATTTCCGATTGACACCTTATTAATTATGAAGAAGATGATTTTGACAGTTTCTCCCCCTCAAATAATGACCCGTTTTCTATTGAAAGAGTTGTAGTCGGTATTTGAAGGTTCAAAATTGTCTTAGAAAATAATTATATGTTGAATCTAAAAGATGATTATTATATATTTTGAATAAGATTTCTCTTATTTTGACACATAAGCGCACTGACACGTACACTTACGGATTATAAAAAAGCACGGGCTGTGATGCAAAGTAATCACAAGCCTTTGAATGAATATAAAGTAATTCATTCCCGAGAAAAATAAATTTCCTGTTGTGAGGTCAAGTTGTCTTTTTGACGACATACTTGCCTTGAAGATGATGACCGGGTTACTATCGGAAATAATAGCAAGCCATTTTGGCATGTTTTGAAAGCTTTTGAAACTTCTGTTCGAACTTCATTTACAGCCTCGTATCATTAATGAATGACATTTCTAAGGCCGTAAATGTTATCGATTTTCAAAAGACATGCCAGAGATACATATTTTTATATTTTTCGAATTTTTAAATTTTTTCTTTTATTTTTGAAAAATTTTATAAGAGGAAAATCTTTTTGGATTTTTATGTTTTCATATATACATATATACATGATATGAGTTACCACCATCACTCGTCTGTTTCCTCTGCCAGACGTTTCAATGTTTCTGGAGACATGCTTTTCATACCTAGCTTATCGATCAAGAAGAAAAATCTCTCTCGAGGCAAAGGGTTAGTGAAGATGTCAGCCAATTGGTATTCATTCCGGACAAAGTATAGCTCTACGATTCCATTCTCCACTTGCTCCTTTATGAAATGGTAGCGAATATCGATGTGCTTAGCTCTTGAATATTGAACATTGTTGCAACATAAAGCAATCGCACTCTTATTATCACAGTACAGAGGGATCTTATTAAATTGAAAGACATAATATGTTAGTTGTGAACGCATCTAAAGGATTTGTGAGCAACACCTAGATAAGGCAATATATTCAGCCTCTGTACTTGATATGGCAGTGCTCTTTTACTTCTTTGACGACCAACTAATAAGTTTGTCACCTAAGAACTGAGCGCTTCCGATTTACTACGTCTAATGTCTTGACACCCCGCGTGATCGGCATCTGCATAAGCTGTGAGTGACATATCGGTATCCTTCGAGTACCATAGACCCATGTTAATGGTTTCGTTAAGGTATCAAAAGATCCGTTTCACCGCTTGTAAGTGCTTTTCGATAGGCTTAGCCTGATACCAGGCACATAAGCAGACAACATAGTTAAGGTCAGGTCTACTGGCTGTAAGATACATTAAGGAACCAATCATGCCATGGTAAAGTGTAGCATCAACTTGTTTCCCCTGTAGATCTTTATCTAGTTTTTTATTTTCAATCATGGGTCTGTCGAAAGAATCACTAGAATCTAAACCATATTTTTTAACAATTTCATAAGCATATTTAGATTGGTTTATAAAGATGCCTCTAGGACTTTAAGATATTTGTAATTCTAAAAAGAATGATATTTGCCCCATCATTGACATCTTGAACTTATTGGTCATCTGATTAGCAAACTCATTACACATGGCAGTACTAGTTGATGCAAATATTATATCGTCAACATAAATTTGTACCAGTAATATGTCATTTCTAACATGCCGTGTGAAGAGTGTTGGATCAACTGCACCTTTGGAGAATTGTTAAGAGATTAGGAAGCTTGACAACATATCATACCATGCACGTGGTGCTTGTTTTAGACCGTAAAGAGCCTTTTTGAGCTTGTACACATGCGATGGGTTATCCTGATCAACAAATCCTTTTGGTTGGGAAACATAGACCTCTTCTTTGAGCACGCCATTCAAGAAAGCTGTTTTGATGTCCATTTGGTAGATTGTCATATTCTTGTTAGCGGCATTTGCTATGAAGATACGAATGGCCTCAATTCTAGCAACTGGTGCAAATGATTCCTCAAAATCGATTCCTTCTTCTTGTCTGAATCCTTGAGCAATGAGTCTAGCCTTATTCTTTAGTACCCTGCCAAATTCATCTGTCTTGACCTTATAAATCCATTTCAGCTTGATCAAGAAAACTTTATCTAGATACGAAACCAATTCCCAAACTTTAAGTCTTTCAAACTCATGAATTTCTTCTTGCATTGCATCGATCCATGACGGTTTAGTCATTGCTTGTTTGAAGTTTTTAGGTTCTACTGAAGTTAGGAAGGCATCAAAATAACACCACATGGCATCCATTTTAAGTTGCTTCCTTATGGATACAAAGCGAGAAGGATCACCAATTACATTTGCTATAGGATGATCCTTAGTCCATCTACCACTGTGTTCAAATAGAGTGAGGATTTGTCTCACATTAGATGATGATCCTTAAGAAATTGAGTCTTCATGAGGAGATTCATTAAGTGGATCATCATGAAATGTTGGTGTTTTAGGTGATTCTTCAAAACCTTGAGAAATGATCAGAGACTGTTCGTGTTCTTGTGATGAAGGAATACTTGTTGTTGGAGCATCCTGGTCAATGGAAGTTGACACAGGAGAATCAGCTAATACTTTAGCTCTTAGAGCAGCAGCTTCTAGAACTAGAGAAACAGTAATTAGTAGAGGGTTAAAGTATTCATCGAACATTGGTTGAAATAAACGATCCAATCATCTCTTTTTGGTGGAATACAAGGTTGTTGAGGAACAGGATTTAAACCGAGTCCTGTACTCGATGTAGCAGAAGTCATATAATGAAGCCCGAGTCCTGAACTAAATTGTTCAGAAGCCATTGCTGATAGCTCATCGAACGTTACATGGATTGTTTTAGTAATTATCCGGGTCATTCTGTTATAGATTCTGAATGCTTTCTATGTAGGCGCGTAACCAACGAAAATTCCTATGTCTACTTTTGCATCAAATTTACCCAGATCCTCATGGTCATTGGTAGGATAACAAAGTGAACCAAAGACATGAAAGAATGATAAGTCCGGTTTCTTGTCTTCCATAAGCTCGTATGGAGTTTTATTGTATCGGAGGCGTATCAAAGAACGGTTTTGGGTATAACAAGCAATATTGATAGCTTCGGCCTAGAGAAATAATGGAGCTTTAGAAAATATCAACATAGTTAAGTCCAGCTTCTACAAAGTCTGTTTCGCCTTCGCAACACAGGTTCTGTTGAGGAGTGGCGAGCTACAGAAGTTTGATGCTGATGGCCAACATTTTTTCATACCATCACGAGATGTCTATTGGACAAATTGGGTTCCATTAATCTGTTTCGAACTTTTCGGACTGTGTCTTTCAAAAACGAACTTGAATGTTTTTAATAATACAATTTGAAAAGCCGCAGGATCTTCATCTTTGTATTCAAAAAATCTAACCCCAGGTAAACTTGAGTAAAATCGTCGACTATCACAAAGATGATACAGTTTCACCCGTTAATACTAGCCACACACGCATCGGGCCACACGAAATCCATATGCAAAAGATATATTTCTCTTGGGTTAGTGTCTCCACTTTGGGTTTGATGAGTAGTTTCCTTGCTTTTTCCCTAATGCACATTCTGAACACAAATGATCTTCTGAAATTTAAAGCCTATGATTCCTCTTGCAAGACCGTCTTTAGCTAGCTTGTTCAAAGTACCGAAGTTAAGATGAGATAACCGACGATGCCATAACAAGCTCTTAGTCTTTGACGCTTTAGATAGAAGACAGATCGGAGATGATTTAAGCATGTCATCAAGAGAAATTGTGTACAAATTTGTGTCATGGGACCATGAAAGTAGATCAACACCTTCTAAATTACGAATAAAGCAAGTGTTTTTCCAAAATGCAACTTCAAGATCCGCATCACAAAATTGGCCAATGGAAAACAAGTTATGACCAAGTCCCTTAGCGTAGTAAACCCTTGAGTTAATAACGTTTCCCAGCTGATAGTCACCATACCCTATAATCCTTGCAATCTGGTTGTTCCCAAATCTAACAGTACCCAGAAATTTACTGACAAAGTTCATGAGCTGAGAGCGATTCCCTGTCTTGTGTTTTGAACATCCGGAGTCCAGATACCAAAGTATAATCTGGACAACCTGTCATGACAAGAGAAGAAGACGATGGAATATCTATAGTATTGGATCCCCAAGTTTGATTGGGTTCCGAGTGGTTAGCATTCTTAGATTCTACAATCTTAGCTTTTTTACTCGAACCTATGTTTTTAACATTTTTGGGTTTCCTGCTATAGACTTTTAACTCTGATTTTTGTATATCATCTTAGTGGGAAGTGGTTTTCTTAGGAGGCACTACGTTAGTTGAGGTGAACCTAGTTAAAGGGCACGAGTTACCAACTATATTGAAAGTTCTGCCTGTTGGTTTCCACTTAAATCATATTTCAGTGAATATATGACCCGTAGGTTTCCAAATATTTTGCTTTTTATGTTTCTTAGCAGATTTAGCACGATTATTCCCATTTTGCACAAGATCAAGAAGACATTTATCATTAACACCATCAAACATGGATTTATTACAAGTAGCACAGAGAATATCAGAATTCGCATTTGACAAAGACTGCTTAACATCAACATCACAAACAGGTTTAACAACACAATTCATTTTATTAACTTTCCTAGGTTGGGCTTCTACTTTATTCTTCTTGTTCCTACTTGGTGTTTGCGAGATCCTATCATTCTTTTTATTGCCTGGAGGCTTTGATCCGCAAATACTAGTAGAACACTTCACTCCTGTAGAAGACAACACATGTGTGTTAGAATTTAAAGTATTAGAAGACTCTACCTGTTTAATGTTGCTTGAGGATGTGAGAGGTTTAGTAAGCCTAACTTTTTTAACATTATTCATGGGTGTGACAGCAACCTTCTTAGTACTAGGTGTTGTCGCATTATGGCACGTATCTTGAACATATACAAGCAACTCCTGAATTCTTGTGGCATACTTACAAGCAAGGTCTAAATCGCCATCTAAAGGTTGTTTCGCCTTAACTTGTTCGACTATTTCCCAAAGAATATTAGCTTGTTCTTGAGTGTTCCTAAGATAGTTTATGTGAACTTCCCTATTTTGCAATAACCTAGGAGGCAACGGTACTAAATCAAGCTTGAACATGCCTGGAGCAATAGTGGTGGCAGAAGGTATATGTATAACATTTTCAACAATTTCTTTCCCTTTTGATTTTTGTAAATTGTTTTTCAATGATGTTATCACAAAAACCTTATCTTGAATTTGAGCTTTTAAATCCTCATTTTCCACAGATTTTAAGTTCAGTTTGTTAATTAAAGAGTCACACTGTTCTTTATGACGAACACGTGTCTGTTTGATTAAGTCAAACTGATCTTTAAAAACCTGTTTCACATGATTAATTTCATTACAAAGATGCTCGTTTTCTGAAAGTAATTTTGCCACACTATTCTCCAATTCCTCATTTATAGGCTCAAGATCACATTTATCTAGCGTTAACATTCTTTCCTTATAATCATTTTCAAAGAGTTTGATGGAAATCCTTCAACTTAGAAATGGTCGTGTCTTTGTCTTGTAGCCGAGCTTTCAAATCATTGATTTCAAAATATTCTTGAATTTCAACAGCATTTTGATTAACGCAAGATTCATCATTTTGAAAAACTTCTTGTTTTAATTGCATTGACACTTTGAGAGAAATACAATGTTTTTCAAGTTGTGAGTGATTTTTCAAAAGATCATTATATGCTTGTTTTGATTTGGAAAGCTCAGCATCAAGATTCATACACTTTTCACACAATTCACACTTTTGCATATTCACATTCACAGAATCATTATTCAATGACATAGAATTCATCACAGTTATCAGAACATCTTGAGACATGATTTTTTGTAAGAGTCGATCATTTTCCAAAAGAATTTCTTTCTTAGCAATTTCCAAACATTTTTTATCAACTGAAAACTGTTGAACAGACGCTTCCATTTGATCAAAAACTGTTTGTACTTCCGTTATTTCATTTAGAAGATCTTTATCAAACACATTGAAGATGTCTTTTAAAGATTTTAGAAATGGAATAATTTCATTGTTAAAAATAGCTTTTGTATGTTCAAACCCCCATTCACCTTCTTCAAGAGCACTAGGTGTTGTCCTCTTCTTTACCACAGAGTCAAACTGGGTGAGGTGGAATTTCAGCTTTTTAAGGCTTGCATTCACCAAACTCACCTTAAGTAGTTCACTGGGAACATCTACCATGACAGGTGGTGAGTAAGAAGGTTCAATGGTAAGATTGAACGTATGAAACCAAAACATTTGTTCAGCCAATAATTCTTGTTGTGGAGAAAAACGTGTGTCAAAATCTTTAATTAGGCTATTTAATTTTTCATAATCGATAGGTTTATGAGAAATTTTCTTTGCAATAACTTCAGGATCCTTTGCCTTTTCAAACATTTTTGATCGACTCTCTTCTTCTAAAATCAATGTTTCTTCATCATCAATCACAGGCATAGCAACATGTGTTTTAGATATAACAGCACCATCATACAAGGTTGGTTTTATCCGCTGAGCTTTCCTAAGGTAAAACGGATTTTGATAACCTAGAGCTTGTTTGTGTGTATTATCATAAAACGCTTGCGGCTTAGTTAACGTGTGCACTGTCTGAGTAGATTGACTTACTTTATAAATAATATTATCAAGTTCCTTAATCTTCTTTTCCAAATCAATTTCATTTTCCAAATATTTATTTTCTTTTTCTTTGGATTCATTTTTGAAAACGGTAAAAGGTTTGAATAAAGATTCCTTTTCTTTGATTTGTTTAGAAAGATTTTGTTCGAGTTAATTTGTTGTTTGAGTGCAAGTTTCTCTCTAATCATATCATCTATTTGAGAATCAATCATTTTTTCATGACTACTTAAATCAACATTAAGACGTTGTTCAAAAGTTTTGACCCTTTCCTTATATCTCTCAAGCTCAGCGGTTATTGTTTCATTATTATGTTCTTTATTAGCCTTTTCCCAATTATTTACATGATTAATCATTTGTTCGGACATTTGTTCAATCATAGATAAAATCATTGAATCTTGTTGTGCCTGTAAATTAGTATCTTGAACAGTTGCCTGTTGTGTTTCTTGCAAATATTAAGAATATGGAATGATATTGTTATCACTAGATATCTCATTATCTGTAAAATCCATAACTAGTGATTGTTCAAAATCCTGCAATGCATGCACACTTTGATTTTCCATATCATTCAGATAGGTTTCATAATTAGGTACCTCTGAGATAATGTCAGAACCATAATTGGAAATGTTGGCCATAAGAACCGCTTGTGCAGTCGAGAGATCATCACAGTCTGAATCATAAGTATCGAGATCCTCAGTCTGGAAAGCAGCATTGTGAGGGATGATTGTCTGAGCTTGGCTTGCTAGAACTCCGGGATCTGCAAGAAATACGAGTTGCTCTTCATCCAATATCTGTCCATCTTCCTGAGCTTCTGCTAACATTGCTTTCTCCTTATACCATGGATAAGCCCACTATGAGTCCATTGCCGGCCATAGTAAGTCATATATAAACCCTCTCCATAGCTTGGAGACGGTGTTGGTTGTTCATTTGTTATATTTTCACTAAGCTAATATTGTTCTTTTTCTGTCGTAATAACTTTGTTGCCCCTAAGAAATATCTACGTGACTTCGAACGTAAACCCAAAACCGAATGTATAAGGAACCAGGCAAATCTCCTTGACAATTATCCTCAACTTCATATGAGAAACATAATATCAAAGTGATAGCAAATGAGAGAGCATTGAGCACCTAAGTTAGATCACACACTAATACTAGATTTGTCAAGATCTTGCGTCCATCGTTTTCTAAGCACACACAAGTTATCTCTAAATGTTGTAAGCCATTTGAGAGATATGATAAGAACACAAACCTGGTGAAACGTTCTAACTTCATACTTCAAAAGTGATAAACCACATCTACTCGTAAACCAATTAATCTAAATAATTCCAAAAAAGAGCCTTTAAACGTTTAAGATCATTTAAATCTGTCTCAAATACCTCTTGGACCTGTGTGTGTAACAAATAACCAAAGTTGCCCTTTGTCACCCGATATTGAACCAAACTAGTAGTATAAACATCTTTTCTCGGATGACACTAGCAGTTTTAAAATCTTCTCGGACAAAGAAAGCAGTATTAATTCATTGAGCAGCACTAATTCTTTGTGCCCGAATAGTTTTTTATTCTTCTTGGACGCAAAACAAGTATTAACATAATATTGTTTTAACATAGCCAGCACTAAACATCACACACTCAAAACGAAATAAAGCCTAATTATACACATCCGTGGCATAATATTTATACTACTTCATTGTATCATCTTTTGCAGCATAAAATAAAACGAACATCACTAATGTTTATTTCGCTAACCAATGACAGTATTAAGACCATACCAAAGTCAAAACCTGCTAAAAACCACATCCAACATACCATTATACAAAGGAAGTTGTTATAGGATCTAAACACAATCCCTAAAATCAGGGATTTCTCATTTAATGCAGATCTCAATACATAAATTATGAAGCATCCATTAAGATCGCATCCATATCCAACACTATCAACTTTAAAACACGAACAGAAAAACCTAAAAAAAAAACATTGGAAGGTCTTGTATTCTGACTTACCTTCATTACATAAACTTCTTTATGAAAACAGCAGCATACGAGTAAACTCAGAACAGTAGCAGATCGATCTACTCAGGAAATCCATAAAACAAATACCCGGAAAAGATGCAATCAAAGTCATGAACCAATAAAGAAGAAAATCTAACATACAAAAAAATAAAAGCTAGGTTATAAAATACAATTGATAGCACCATTTTATCCTCCTGAACACACGATTCAAGATCATAAGTAAGAATTATTGGCAATAGGTTCAGTATTAAACAACCAAACAAACGAACCATCACAACAAATGAAACCCTAACCTAATGAATATCTAACAACAGAATAGTTAGATCGATAATCAATCATAACCCTTCCTTATACCTATATGGCGATCACCAAGATGAGAAGAAACTCTCACAAATGAGGTGAATATTAAGAACCATGAAATAACGAGAAGACTTGTCAAATCTAGCAATGTGTGATCTACAAACTTTTGGTGCTCAATGCGCATTTGCTATCACTTTAAGGAGTTACGTTGTAGTGCTTAATGTCTCATTTGGATGAGGATTTTTTCAAGAGATTGAGGTCTACTTATATATCATCAGTATGAGTTTGGATTCACGTGGATAGTACATGACATAAGATACAAGTTTGGGTTATTCTACTTCAGCATCAAGTTTGTAATACTGAGTTTTCTTCATCAGTAGTCATTACAAAGATCCAACACAATTAGAGATTTAAGAGATGGTTAACATATTGGTTTTAGGGGAAGCATATGATAAAGTGTTTAACCATCTACATGCATGTAGAATCTAAAATAATCTGATAGACTCTAAGATCGTTTAAGCTCGAGATAGGTTAGATCTCATCTAGGATTATAAACGTCAAAGATTAACAATATGCAGCGGAATAATAACAAAAGGAATAATGATGTTTAAGAAGGTTTTATTATTCATTAATAACCAAACGTTCCTAACAGCCCTAATTCTAGATGATCAATTCTAGAACGTGTTATCTAAACTATAACAAGGAATCAAAGATCCTTAAGGATAAAACACATAAACCTTAGGCGTCCACTTAGAGGACTTGACGCCTATACACACATACACTTTTCTGGTGTTTACATCTTTGACACACCTAAAACTATATCTAGGGATCTCTTTATATAGTAGAGTCCATCTAGATTTACAAGGGGAAACATAATTGTATAAGGAAACTAAATCTTTTAATTCTTTAATAAACTTCATCTTTATCTTTAAGAATCATACCTTTTAGAATCTTTTATCTTTTGTAGAATATCCTCCACCAGCTTGTAGAATTCCATAATTGTCATTTAAGTTCCTCTTGTTTCCTTTTCATTCATTGTGTTGTCTTATCAACTCAAAATATATTTCCCAAAGATATGTGTGAAAACACATATCCGTTTATACCTAAAAAGGCCCAATTAAGCCCAAAATTATACTAAAAATGGCAAAGTTATGCTTGTTTTTATGTTTTGTGTGTGC
>BQNB010194492.1:0-11447 GCA_026074375.1 Tanacetum coccineum
GTGCTTAATCGTTTGTTTTGTGTTTTTATCATTTGGGAAGCTTTTGGAGGATATATACATGACTTGGACTCAATTTAGGAAGAAACGGGACAAGATCATAGCTTTACACGAAGTGGCTTCAAAGAATTGCATACGGTGTCTGGAGACGGCATCGCAATTCCTAGCGACGCTGTCAGAACCTACAAGAGACGGCATCATGACTTTTGTGATGGCTTCAAAACGTAACCGCCTTAATAAAACCTTAGAAGATTCGGCGAAGCGATGGCGTCAGGATTCTTGCGACGCCGTCGCGATCTATTTCCTATATATACAAACTCATTTTTAGGGTTTTAAGTGTGAAACTTTTTGGAGATGAACTATATCGTTAGGGTCCGAGTTATAGCAGCTTTTAGGTCATTTTTAAGGTTCTCAAAACCCTTTGTAACCTCCTATTACTCATGTATTAATCAAGTGAAGTCCTCTATCTTTATTCATTTAATATGTCTATGTGTTGTTTGATTAATTATTGTTCTTCGCTTCTCTTTAACATGCTAGGCTATATCTATTAGTATTTACTTATGATTGCATGAAACTTAGTTTGTAGATCTTTTTAGTATTGCTTATTTTGATGGATGTGTGCGTTAGGCTTTAAAACACTGGCTATAAAATATTACATTAGTAAAGACATCTAGGGAAACACGATTGTGTAGAAAGGATTTCATCGGTAACAGTCTTCATATTACCTTACCCATCTATGGATGATCACCTCTTAAATATTTTAATTCATGTAATGTACTCTTAGGGGCCTTGTAATAGTCTTCATACTACCTTACTTGTGCGTTGCCTTATCGGAATATTACATAGATGGCGGGTTCGTGTAATTCGTTCGTAACTTAAGAAATATTTACACAGATCATCACAAGTGTGACAAAGCAATAGGATTAGCAGAAGTAAACTAAGGAGAAATGCACAATTAAGTAAATACGTTTGTTTACCATACGATTTTTCACCAAAGTAGTTTAGTTTAATATTAGTTTAATTAGTTTAAAACCAAACCAACTCTTAAAACCCGATATTTTACTTGCTTTCATAAAATATATAAACACAAAAATAATTTTCTTTTAACCCTTTAGATCTTATTTAGGTTTAGTTCGAGCCTTCACACGTTATTTCCTTAGAGAACGATAACAATCCCCGAGTCTTACCTATACTACACTACAATGGTTAGGTACACTGCCTTGGGAGTTGTAAAACTCTTTGTGAGTCACAATGACCCGTATCAGAGCCTAAAGATTCCTTTGGTGACTTAAATGAAACACGCTTTGAGCTATTCCTAGAAGGGCCCGGTGCATTCACATGATAATGCTTAGCCAAATAAGTTTTTCTAACTTGAGGTCAAGAATGTGGAGTGACTAGTTTTGTCAAATCATTTTTCATACCAACTTGGGAGGCAAAGCGATGTTTTTAAAATTGAGATCGTTCAGATTTACACGCAGTCGGTTTTCTTACAACTGGTTGATTTCTGATTGCTTGCAAAGGAGGTTTCCCCATGATTAATAATTTTCCAAAATTAGTATCCACATCCTTACCTTTCATCTTGTTTCAACTTTTACGCATTTCAGCATTTGCAATTGTCTTATCTTTTAATTGAGCTTTTAGATCACTTATTACAGTGTTCTTGTCTTGTAGCTGAGCTTTCAACTTGTTTATCTCAAAAAACTCAGGAAATTCAGGAGCATCCTGATTTTTTGCATTGTTTGTTATTTTGAAAAACTTCATTTTTGTGTTGCAAAGACAGTTCTAGAGAAATGCAATTCGAGTTCAACAAACATCTTTGACAGTTCCTTAAACGATTTGTTTTTAACATTTTCATTTCTTTTTGAAAGCCCACTTGCAAGATATTCACATTCTTTAATTTTCTCGAGATACAAACATTGCAATACAGTTTGTTCATCAATATTAGCTAAAGCACGAAGAATAGAACACATAATGTCTTTTGAAACGCATTCTTGCAGGAGTAGATCTTATTCTTTTGAAAACTCATTTTTATCTGTTTGAAGTTCATCAACTTCTTTTTCAAGAGATTGAACATACTTCAAATCTGCAAACATTTCCATTTTAAGCTGTGTTTCAAAAAGTAATGCTCTTGATTTTGTGTCTTAAGTAGAGGCATTAACATGTCTTTAACAAGAAATTTGACATCGTGAGTGATTAGATTTTGCAGTTCATTTTTAACATGGTATCTCCAATTTATGTCAACTATAGATCGGATATTTTCAAATGTTAATCATTAGAAAATCAAATGTTTGCTTACTTGGGCTCATTGATGCTTTTGTAGGCAAATAATCAATGCTTTTGATCAGATTAGTTGTTTGTAGATGAAATGATTTTTTGAATATGTTTCTTCTTACTTCATTGGCAAAAAACAACTGTCACGCGACTTTTCAATTTGAGGTGTAAAAAGTTCGTAAAGACTATTTTGCTTGGTGTAAATATGGTTGAACCATAGTTTTACATAACTTTGATCAACTCTCTTTTGCAAGACGAAGTGTTTCATCAGGTTTAGGAGAAAATAAATTCGCAAGATCATTCTTATCATATTTGACATTATAAAGACATGGTTTTTCCTTTTGAGCTTGCTTGAGGTACAAAGGATTGCAAAAGTACTTTTGCCCAAACCAGTATAATACGAACCCGGTTTAGGAGTTAGCATATGAATGGTTTGAAATGATTGACCGGTTTTATAAATAACATTGTTTAAAAACATGATTTGATTTTCCAATTCAATCAATTTGTCAATTTCTTTGTTTTCTCGTTCTTTGAAATCCTTTTTCATTTGTTCCTTTTTCCTTTAAAATTTGAGAAATCCTACTTTCATGTGCTGAGATCTTGGTTAAAAGCTTGGCATTTTCTTCTTTAACACAAAACGTTGTATATGATTGATTTTTTTAAGACTCGTTATGTAGTCATTTAATTTCTTCTAATAAACCAAGAGCTCTTGCAGATTCAAGTTTAACTTTCTCTTTGTCATTTTGATTTGTTTAGAAAATTTAGCACTTTGCAAGATCACTTTTACAATGAATCAAATTTTGTGTGCTTAGTGCAAGATCTTGTTTGGTTTTCTTAAGATCTTGCTTGCTTTTCTCAAGCTCTTGAGTAAGAGACGTGTTTGCCTTCTTTAATTGTTTTTGTGACTTTTTGTTCTCATCAAGATTAAGTTTTAAATTATCAATTAACAAAGCATGAAACACACGTTTATTCTCAGGTTCTGCAGCATTTTGGTCATCCTTGATTTCATTATTACACATATCTGATGAATCAGGTGTGTTATTGCTATCAACCTTTTCCATTAAAGATGTGTCATTCATGTTTTCAGGTTTCTCAGTATGTTGAGTTTCAACAAGAAACACATTATATTCAGCAGTATATGGTACCTCAGCCATTAGTTCTGTGTCATAGAAAGGTCTGATATCCGTATCATCCCTAGAATTGCTTCTTTCACTGCATTCATTCCTTGACCTACTGCTTTCATTTCCAAAAAGTCAACATCCTATGCTGGAGCTGCGGGTGCAAGTACTAAGGAATCACCAAGGGTAATTTCTAACTTTCATCCATTGATGGATGATCCCGTATTTGATGGTGTTAACATCTCTTTTCCCCGTAAAGTTGTCAAAAAGGTTAGTACACATTTTGAACATACTCTATATGGTTACTTTATTGGAAAGAGAATGGCGTTTCTGGTTGTTGAATATTATGCTAGGAACAACTGGGCAAAACATGGGCTCAAAAGGATTAGGATGAATGACAAAGGCCTCTTTTTCTTTAAATTTGATTCTTGGGCTGGTTTAGAAGCTGTTTTGTAGGGTGGTTCTTGGATGATACGTAATTCTCCGATCATTATCAAGAAATGGTCAATGGATACTAAACTGATTAAAGAAGAATTGGCTCGTATTCTGATATGGGTTAAATTACATGATGTTCCTATTCATGTTTTTGAAGAAGATGGCATTAGCCTAATTGCTACGTTTATTGGAAAACCTGTTAAGCTTGATTTATACACAAGCTTCATGTGCAATGATTTGTGGGGTAGGTGTAGCTTTGCTAGGTGTTTAATTGAGGTAAACTCTGAGGCTGATCTCATAGATGTTGTTACTATTGGTGTTCCTTCTCTTACTAGGGATGATTTAACCAAAGAAACCATCCGTGTTGAGTATGAATGGAGGCCGCCTAGGTGTGATTTATGCAAAATATTTAGTCATGTTCATGATGATTGCCCTAAAAGGGTGGTGAGTCCTCATATTGTTACTACTTCTAATATTGTTACTCCTACTGTTGTGAAGACTAATGATGGTTTCCAAATGGTGGGTAAAAAGAAGAAGAGGAAAGGTAAATCCAAGTCTACTAATGGTGGTCAGTTTGTTGGTCCTTCGGTTAAACCAAATGTTAGATATGAGCTAAAGGCGATTCCAAGCGCACCAAAAAAGGGAGCTACTTATGTGGGTAGTGCATCTAAGTCGTCAATTATGTCAAAGACTACATGTACTTCTTCTAAGAACGATAATATTATCACATCTAATTCTTATTCTGTCTTGAATGAAGAAGAAGATGAAGAAGAAGATGTTGAAAATGTGTATGATCAAACAACGAATTTATTCCCAAATACAAAAACCGGTGGAAGTTCGTCCTTCACGGCTGCTGCTGATTAGCTTGTTTCATTTGTGTCATTTTTTCTAGTTGCAATTAGTTGTCTCTAGAGCTGTAAGTGTTTATGGCATGTCATAAGCACTAGTGTTAGATGTTTATCAAGCTGTTTAGCTTGAGATTAATGTGGTATGTCATCCATATTCCATTTGTACTTAACTTCTTTCGGTTTTAATATACTTTACCGGGGTAACCCTTTACCCAAAATAAGATGTGCTGCTTTATTTCTTTGAGCTTTTATCAATCCCTATCTTGCTGCAGTCATTCTCTGAATTGTGTGCATTCCCTTTGTCTGATACAATCCCACTATTGTCTGTGTTTCCCTAACTAGTATCCGGTGCTTTAACCTCTTGAACCTTGCACTCTTGAATCTACAACTTTATGTCATTTAACCGTTTTAACCTTTTCTGAATCTCTTGTTTATGAAGTGCTCATTCAACAATACATTTCTCAATGGACTTCATGTGTTTAGTGATCAAGTCTTTGAAGGATTGAGCTTCCATTTGAGTAATCTTTAAAGGTTTCTCTTACGTGGCGACCATCATAATTGGAAGGCTTTAATTCTTCTGAATGTGAGAACTTGTCAAACTGTACTTTGATTACACTTAAATCAGACTTGGAATTCTTCTCGTAAAGTATTTCTTTGTTGAGTTGCTTTTCTAAGTTATCCATGTTGTGAAATAACTCAAACTTGATAGTTCTGACGTCTGTACATATTAGCCTTAAAATATGAAGATTATATGGAATTACATTAGTTTACTAAGTAAGACATACGCAAGGACTAGAAGTGATAATATGCATAAGATAGGCGTATGACTTACTATATATTCCATTCCTTACTTTTAAGGAGGGGTGAGGAAACCATTTGTAACAAAGAAGTGTGAGTGTTTTTCTCCTCCTTCTCTCTAGAAAACACACTTCCCATCTCTTTCTCTCTCTAATAATGTGGAAATTTACTTATTCTTTCCTCCCCGACCTCCGGATCATTGTTTATCTTGTGTTTCTTATCTCTAACAATTGGCATCAAGAGCAAGTTTGAGAGTTTTGTATGTGTTTGTGTCAAAATAAGCTCATTTTTGCTTATTTCGTGGCATTTATTAAGCTTATTTTGGCTTTTTTTTGTTTCTAGATCTTGTTTACACTTTTTCATGACAAAAAGGCACAAACTTTGCTTAAAAATGACACTTTTTATAAAGTTTGCGACTCTATGTTTTATAAACATGTTTGGAATAAAATTATTACAAAAATGTTTAAACTTTATTGTTTAAATCGTTGGTTTTGTGATTTTAAGTTGTGTTTTTTGTTTGAAATGATGAAGAAAAAAAGAATGAGGGAAGAGGACGATTTTTGTTTTAAAAAAAACTCACCGTATGAGATTTTAAAAATATTCACCGATCCTCTTATGGTTTGTTACCGAAATAGTAAAGAAAAAAGAACCAGCAAAACAAGGGGATAAGTGCAAGCGAATGAGAAGTATAAGACAAACCAACCACTAGTTCAGTTGGTTTGTGCGTCGGTGATAAAGTCTTGGTTATCAAGGTTCAGGGTTCGAGTCCCATTTGTGGCACAAATTTTGTAAGCAATTCAACACCGAACCAAACCAATCACCGGACCACCACCAACCGAACCTCCACCACCGAACCACCTCCCACCGAACCTCCACCATCGGACCACCAACCGAACCTCCACCACCGAACCATCAACCAAACCACCACCAAACCACCTCCACCTCCACAGAACTACCTCCAACTCTACCGAACCAATACCACCGAACCTCTATCAAAATCTCAGAATTAGTCACTTCAAGTCAAGGTATTTACAATCTTCGTCCTTGGTTAGTGAAAGATAACGACTATTAACTATTTTTAGTTAAACCCTTTAATGACAAACATCTTTCACCACCAGTCCTTCGTTAGTATGATTACTAACCACCGTTAACTAGACAACACATACTCTTTAACGACAATTAATTTCACCGTTGGTCCTTAGTTAAAGAGCAATCAAACCTTAAACCAAAACCAACAACAAATCGAACACAATACATTACACTCAAAAAGATCCTTCATAAGATTTACATAAATGACAAACAGCTAGTTTTGGTACTTAAAATAAAAGTGATTACGGAGTTGATTTAGTATACTTATTTGAGATTGAAGTAGGATTTCATGAAGGCATCTACTTATTTCATCATCGTGACTTCCCTCTATTTTCTGACTGTTTCACCCTCTAACGAAGATGACTTACTTGAGCACATAAGGATTATGATTGGGACTTGGATTATCTAGTTATACCTGATGTAAGGTGGAGGTAGATCTATAAACACCATGAATGGTCAGATTTACTTAGAGTTGTTAGGACGTGAAAGAGAGGGTGGTATGAAACTTAGAGAGAAGAGAGAAAGTAAATTGATAATCTCTAGCTTAGTGAAAAATGTGATAATATGAACAACACTACACCTCTCCATGTGTGAAGAGGGCTTTATATATGCCTAGCTTAACTTGGCCATGGGCTTGTGTTATGGGCTTATCAATGTACTTTCCCCCTTGGCTCGGTTGGGGTTAGCTTAATAAAATACATTATTTACTTACAACGTGCTATGAATCATTATATTGGAAGCTAGACCGATACTTTTCCTATATTTTCTAACAACTCTCCCCCTAAGGGAGGTCACTCTAATTTACAAAAATTTAAACTTAGCATACTATGCTTCGACTTTAGTCTTGTGCTCATAGTCTTTAACTTCAATCATTAACTTGTGATTTGATGTAGTGATCATTGACTTTTGATGTGAGCTTGTTCCTTTATCTTGACTTGAATGTAAGAATGTAATCCTTGTACACCTTGAATCATACAAAAAGCATAATCTCATTTTGTCCAATCTTTGTAAAACTTTGCCAAATCTCTTGTGAACTTGTGACTCTGACCGACATGGTCATACATTCTTGATTGATAATTTTGGAAAAGCTTTAATGATTGCATCTTCTTGAGATTTCTTTATCTTTAACACTTTGTGTTCAAGAAGGGTAGTATTATATGGTATTAAGAAGAGTTTATTTATGAAATATTATAGTTATTTTTTTCTTTTTCATATAATCATAGTTCATTTTATATTACTATTTATTTATATTATCTATTTGTAGCGGAAGTCTTGAACATGTACTTGGATTTCAAGTTGGTCTTTATATTTGTCGGTTGGGTATGAGCATGTTTTGGCATCGAATCTTGTGGTCGATTGGAATCAGGTACTCCATCACTATCTTTAAAAATATTCTGAAACAAAACTGTTAGCAATAATGCAGGGTGGACGGTATACTGGGCTTTGGTCATTCGCCCGGTTTTAGTGTGGAGTAACTTCGAAATACGATATGGAATTGGACCTCTGATCAGATAGATTCAATTTAGAAGAATCTTCTCTGACAGGATTTTAAGCTCATAGTATTGAATCTTTCTTAAACATATGTACTTAGATTATCGTACTCACATGTAGAAAATCATTATCGGAACGTCTCAAAGAGTAGACAGACGATATGATGTGAACCAGCGAGTTACATATCCACTGATGAATAAATAAAAAGTTGATAGAAAAATATCAATCGAGACGTGTCTTGATTAAAGTGTTTTATATTGTGACATATCAAGAGTGTTAATCATTTTCAAAAAAAAATACTTCAGCAATCGTCAATTTAACTGGAAAAGGTTTTGATATTTATAGAATCGCACCCACACTTTGTTTCTTTTCTAGACTTGTCCACAAGTTTGATTCATATTGAAATCGACATGTCACATACCATCGGACTCCTTGTTTGATGTTAGCTCAAGCAGGATTTCCATATTCATAGTGAATGGAATCACTGGATGTTCTGGCAAATCACAAGGATAATGCGTAGGGACTCTTAATATGTTAATTGTTCTATTACATCTGTGTGACCTAATGAAAGCTGATTTGACAGAAGTGTCCTAATGAGATTTATGGATTGATCACTTTTGTCTCTTGACCTTTATAAGTGCACTTTGTTTTTTTAGTGTCGGAGGCTGGAGGCAAGACTTGCCACCTTTTTAATAACACTAAATCAGAGTGAGAATTCGTTAGAAATGCGTGTAATCTCCGTTGAGAAAAAATGATAAAAAGGTTGTTGAGAGACCTTGAGTGGTAGGGAGGGTTGTGCTTAGCAGTCACCTAGGTTATGATGTCTTCAATGTCAGAGACACCCTTTAGTGTTTATGAGTAATTTTGTATATGACCGGTTTCTGCCTAAGTGTTATTGGAGGGCTTCTTTCTTTATCACCTTTATCCTTACATTTCTTTTTCATTCTTCAACCCTTTAATGCTGTATCGATACTTCATATACTAACACCTTGTGGAGTTGGTTCCAGTGTTAGTACGTCTATATCGGCATTATTACCGTTCTCACTTTTCTCCTTTTTTATCATACCTAGGGATTCTACACTGAAAACTAGTGCGATATCTCTGGGTGATCACTCCAGTTTCTGGTTGGACATGTGATTGAATACTATGCTGCAACCACCTTATAACTCAATAATTTAAGTACATGGTCGGTACTTTAGTGTATTCCTCATAATCAAACCAAAATAATGAAAAAAAATTCAATCAAAGTGTTTGATATAAATATCAAAAGATTTACACTTTGAGAGTTTTTCATCATTACTAAAAAGCTCCCCCTTAACATATGCACCGTATTCGTAGTACATGCTAAGTGTTGGAGTGCATTGAGTCCATTTTATACGATCACATGTCAATATAATTAAGATTCAGTTTATTAACATTTTCTCCCCTTATCCAAAATGTTAATCCCTTGATATTTTGGATATCAATTGATTAAACGTTCTGGGACAACTGTAAAACCCCGTATTTAAGGTCATTACTTATTTTGAACTTATAATTATTATCTAAAATTTTAAACAATTCATTTTATTATTTCAGTCGATTTTTACTAAAATCGTCAGTTTTAAAACTCTCGTGAATCGTACAATTTAAATTTATTCGTTTTATCGATCAAGAAATCAACAAAAGCCCAATTTAGCCATGACAGATTAATTTATTTTATTTTTATTATTTTCTATCCTTTATTAGGGTTTAGCCAAAATCGCGTCAAAGAAATTGTGATTTTTAATCAAATAGCGAGTTAAATAGGTTATTGGGCTCAGAAACAAAGTAATACAACAAATTAGCAAACAAAAGCCCAACCAAGCCCACCCCTACATAGGGGGCCGGTTATTAGCCTACTCAAACACACCTTATATAATTTTTTTTATTATGGGAATTATACTAGTACTAAAACTCTTATAAAAAGATCTCTTCCTAAATTCTAGTGTATATACCAAATCAAATCCACTCACTTATTTTTTTTTGTAAAACCGAAACATATTCACCCACACATACAATGTTTTGTATATATACATATATATATGTATATACATATATACATATATATATATATATATATATACATATATATATAGATATATATATATATATTCATTCGATATACTCTATGTGGGATATTGAGATGCTATAAATACAAACACATTCCATTCTTTTATAAAACAAATACTACGCACCCTACAACAGTCAAAAACTCTCCACGCCTGTTTCATTCTTTTTTGTTCGAGCCATAATATCAAGAACATCACCATCCCATATTCAAATCACCATCAAATCATCTTCATTCTATACTAAATCAACCCTACAATAAACCCTCATCACTAGAAATTTCCATGCAACAAGATTTTTCAAATCTTTGATTTTGATAAAAATTTTGATCTTAGGGTTTAGATCAAATTAGATGCAAGAGGATCATCAAGGTTACTAATTTAAGTGTTTTTGAATCAATCTTGGTAAGTCAAAGCAAGATTTGGGTCTCTTTTGTCCTGCCTCTTGGTTCGAACCAAACACAACCCAACTAGGATTTGTGTTTGATCAATTTCTTTCACTTGATATTGCATTGTAAGCACTTTGTTTTCTTTTTATTCTAGTTTAATTTGGTATATACTTGCATGTGATTATTATTATATTTAGGAATTCATGAGGCTTAATGCATGTTAATTTTTAGTGTTGTTGGTGATTGGATGGTTTAAGTAGAGGAGATAGGCTAGTGTTAGGGTAGTGTGATGTTTAAAAATGGTGATTGAAGGGGTTGAAAGACACCCCATATTAGGGCAGAAAATTTGGCGATAAAATTAGGCGAGTCAAGTTTGTAAATTTGAGATTTTATGTCTAATATGATAGAGGTCGTCTCAATAGTCGTTTTGATATAAAAATCGAGTTCTAACTCTTAAAAACGAAAAAGATATGTCCGTTTGAAACTTGGAAAAAGAAATATTAATTTTCTGCATTAGGCGTGTTTGTGCAGAAATTTTAGTCATCTTGCGAGTACCGTATCGGGGTCATACTAAAAGCTTTTATTGAATTTCAGGTGTCTAAAACTAAGTTCATCAAACATACTTTCCAACGAGAGCGGCCACTCGGCTATTCGATAAGTAAAAGTGAGTCAAATAATTTTTGTAAAGTTGGTTGTCTAGGCTGCGTTTGGGGGTCGGAAACTGTGCTGTAAAGATGCAGTGAGCAGGCGGGTCAAAACTTAATATTTTTCGACGAAATTTAAACTGTAATAGCTTCATAAGGTGTATGATTTTACTGAATTTTTCCAGATTTTTTTAGATTGTACAAGTGGGTTTAAACAGGTCGAACTTTTGCTATTTCCTGGCAGACCCAGATCTGGACACCTTGTGAATTTGTAATTTTCAAA
>BQNB010194497.1:0-11447 GCA_026074375.1 Tanacetum coccineum
CCTAATTGCCTCATCGGTTAGCACACCAGCTTTCAATACCGCACTTTAAATTGTTGTTGGCTCCATTGCTGCCACCATCCTACGGATCTGTGGAGCAAGGCCATTGATGTAGCTCTCAATCCTTTTGTTCTTAGGGGTAACCAAATGAAGGACTAACCTAGCAAGATCATATAATTAATCAGTGTATGCGGCATGGCCAGCTCCGACCATGGCGTGACACCAAAACTAAGTTTCCAGCTTTTGCATCTCATTGTTAGGACAAAGTTCCCCTCTCATCAAAGTCTTAAAGTCTTCCCAGGTCATGCCAACTGCGGCTTCCCGACCTCTAGTCTGGACATGGGTGTTCCACTATGTCAGTACTTTACTGATAAATGAACCGGCAGTGTACTTGACCTTTTGGTTATCTCCACACCCACTCATGTCCAGGACTGATTCCATTTTCTAAATCCAACAAGTGTAGACTATCGCACCACCCTTTCCATCATAGTCCTTTGGGTTACATGCCAAAAACTCCTTGTATGAACAACTGCCTTGAGTGTTTTTCATGCTAACATTCCTATCATCACCCTGGATGTTGCTGGCGTGTTTACCTACTTGAGCGATGATAGTAGGAAGTAGGTTTTGCAATTGCTGAGCGATGACCGTGGAGAAGTCAGGGACTTTGTCAATGCATCGATTCACTCCGTTACCTCAGTCACCTCCTTGACCATCTTGATCGCCAGTTTATCCACCAACTCTGCTCGTTGGTTCTCCAGTTCTTCAACCTCATTTACTAGTTTGTCCACCCATCCTTCCACCTCGTAGTGTAGCAGTTAATTGGCTTGCACTTCGTGTCGTCTTCCTTGGAGGCATTATCCACACGAGGGAGGACATAGGTAACGTTAGGTAGGAGGGAGATTCGCATATAGTCAGCCCTAATATACTAAAGATCGAATTTCGGCCCTAAGGTGTCAACACTAATTTGAGTGGGTAGGATCACCAAGGCAGTGTGGGTCATGATGCATCTATAATTACGTTGTCCACCGTACTTATATATGTATCCTTTCCTATTTGACTCAATAGCTGGCTCACACAGCTCAATGATTGACTTGTCTAAGACGATAGATGATAATTACGTGCATAGACGAATATAAGCGGAAACCGCACACGTAGATCCTATTATGAAAACTATATAAAGGTTCTTAGGTTATAGTCTAGGCCAAACCACCTAATTCTCTACAATTTTAGCTCTGATTACCAATCTATCACACCCCGACTAAGGCAGAAACACTAGGCGTGACGGAGGATTGATCGTCATAACACAAGATAATAATATAGAGAAAACTAAAAATGCATATCATAAAAGTGTCACGACGTCCTCCAACAACAAGTTTAACACCCCCAAATTTCACGCAGCGGAATATACAACATTGGGTGTTAATTCATAGTACAATTGCACAAGGATGTAGAAAACGACTCGAAAAGAGGCGTTTAAAAACATTGTTCCATTTAAAGAAGTTTCAGAGTAATTAAACATACGTCCCACAGGATCGTCACCAAATACATGACATAAGTTTTCCAAAACATGGATAATTAGTTTGATAAAATGGAACAAAATGCAAGTTCTTTAAAACTTTAGCGCAGACTCCTCGTACACAGCATCCATCACCCTTGGTTACCTGAGATAAAACATGCTTAAAAGTCAACAAAAATGTTGAGTGAATCCATAGAGTTTGTAAGAGATAAAAAGGAACACAAGTTTTGTTCATCGTGTGACTTGTTGTACGGACAAGCCATTAATCATGTTTCTATTGCAATGAGCTCATGACACCGAGCCTTAACGTTAACACATATCTTGTATGTAAATCATGTTGCCCCATAACTAGGTATTATTGCCTTATACCTAAATTCTAAATACAAATTGTCCGTTGACTGGGTGCTCGAAAGGATTCGATTCATACCCCCGGACAGGGCTGTCAAACCCAATAGATCTATTTACTTGTACTAGCGCTCACCCATTATAGGCAATTAACAGTTCATGATGTGGGGTCTTTTGGCAATAGCTACTCATGCAATTAATCTCATATTCGGGTCCAGCATACCATAAAATTTCTTGTGTTCAGTTTATAAAACAAGCATGTATCTCCCTCGCGGGGTTTATAAATACAGTTTAAAAGTTGAAAGGCGAGGCTATGAACTCACCGTAAGAACAATTAAATCAGAAGTATGACGAGTCTCGAACGAGCGGGAAGTACTCCTAAGCACCTCCTAAAAGACGTGACGCGACTTAGTACGTAGAAAGTAACAATACGTAAAAATTAAACATGTGATCATGAGATGTGTTTCCGAGATAAGCATGGCATTCCACTAGAACTTCCCCAAGTCCTTTTTAACCCCAAATTGACTTGTGACCTGGTCTTATAGGCAAATGAACATCTACTAAGTTTCGGCTTCTAACTTTTATTTTATCACGGTGTACTATACGTTTTTAAATTTTTAGACTAGACGTAAAAACTCAGTTTCTGATTTTAACTCGACTTCATGGACTCATATCTCCTAGCTCACAAATGTTCTATATGTGAGGCTTTCACTCCTGGAAAGCTATTTGTGTCTAGTTTCCAAAAATGTAAGTCTCATAATTTACAAAGTTTCGTAACTATGTGAAAAGACTTCGAGTGTAAAATGCATAAATTGCATAAGAAAATAAATATATTTACTACACACATATATATATATAATTACATATTATGGAATCCACATGAACGCCCTAAGTTTTATTAATTAAGACGCTTATAATAATTGTATTTCTCTCGGTCTTAATTTACGACGCTCTTTCCGAAAAGTTTCTATTTTTGGCAGGTTACTATTTTAGGAAAGTTTCTATTTTTAGCAGGTTTATGTTTTAGGAAAGTTTCTATTTTTAGCAGGTTTATATTTTATGAAAGTTTCTATTTTTAGCAGGTTTATATTTTAGGAAAGTTTCTATGTTTAGAAAGTCCATTTAGGGTAAGTTATGAATTACCGATTAATAGAACGTTTAGTTTCCGACAACTCCCGACACGCCAATAATATATATATACTTATCCATATTTCCGTGTTTACCTTATGACTATATATATATAATTACATATATAAAGTTTCTATTTATAGACTTACTATTTTTAGATGTAACCGAACGTACCCGATAATATATATATCGCCCAATTATTTCCGTTAACGTTTCACATGCTCAAACGGACTCTAAAACGCTCAAATTTCCAATTCTTACCAAAAATCAGCAACCAACTCATTCCTTTATAAGTTTTTACCTTTTTATTATACTTTATCAAATCTGACCCGTTTAAAAAACGACCCATTGAAACACATTTTCACATCTCGGACTCTAAAGTACCTGGATGTAAAACGACGTTCCGGACAACTTTTTAGTTTTAGCCGAGACCCGGAAATCGACAGAAATTGACGAAAATACCCTTGCATCAGGTCTGAAGCAGTTTATTAAAAATGAAAAACCCCGATTTTGCCTTAGCGTTTAGACCCATTTTTACTTGATTCTAGACTTAACCGACCTCGCGCAGCAGTAAAACGGCCATCCGAACAACTTTCGTGTTTTGGCCGAAGGCCGAAACAGACTAGAAAGTGACGAAATAGCCCCTTCAAAATCCTGACAGCAACTAATTATACCCCAAAAACTGGATTTTTACGACTATTTCTAGTTTCAATTTGCCATAGAATCTTCGTTTTTAAGAGTTAGAAGGCGAACCATACATGAAAACGATCGTCTTGGCAAGCTCTACCATAATCTTAAACAAGTTTTTAACTTTATCATTTTTACGACATCAAAACATGGGCTTTAATTTTCTGCAGAAAATGTCTCGCTATCAAACTACGCCAAACACTATTTTCATCGCAAAATCACTTCACCAATACACTTAACTAGCCTATCTCCACCCTCTATCATAACCACTACTCGAGAAAAGATGAGGGTAATTTCTTTTGAAGAAATCTTCTCGCTCCCAAGTGTATTCCGGACCTCGTCTGGAATTCCATCGTACCTTGACAATAGGAATTTGACTTTGCTTGAGCTTCTTCACTTCGCGGTCCATGATTTCTACTGGTTTCTTCGATAAAGTGCAATTTGACCGTCAAGTTGGATCTCATTCATTGGATAACCAAGTTTTCATCCGCTAAGACATTTCTTGAGATTCGAAACATGGAAGGTGTTATGAATTCCACGGAGTTTATCAGGAAGCTCCAGCTTGTATGCCACGGGACCAATTCTTTTTATGATTTTGAATGGCCCAATGTACCGGGGCTCAGCTTACCACGTTTCCCAAAGCGAATTACTCCTTCCAAGGCGATACTTTAACAGACGCCCTATCACCACACTTGAAATTCTATCGGTTTGCGTCTAACATCCGCATAACTTTTCTGACGGCTTCTGGCCGTTAGCAACCGATTCTTGAATTTGAAACAATGAATTTCTGTTGTCTCTTCGTTAACCCAATTCGGGGCAGTGAGTATGGCTACTCACAACCTCACTCCAGCAAACGAGCGATCTACACCTTTCGCACCATAATAAGCTTCAAATGGCGCAGCCTTAATGCTCGCATGATAACAGTTATTGTAGGAGAATTCGACCAATGGTAAGTGTCGATCCCAGCTACTATCAAAATCAATTATGCATGCTCGCAACATGTCCTCCAGCGTCTGAATAGTTCTCTCGCTTTGACCATCTGTCTTTGGGTGGTAAGCAGTGCTCATATCCAGTTGGGTTCCCATCGCTTCTTGCAGTGATTTCCAAAATCTTGATGTAAACAAGCTGTCTCTATCAGAGATAATTGACGTAGGCACGCCATGCTTACATATAATTTCCTTTAAGTATAATTGGGCGAGTTTTTCTATGCTGTCAGTCTTCTTTATTGGCAAGAAATGAGCAGATTTGGTTAATCGGTCAATAATAACCCAAATGGAGTCATAACCACTTGGCTTTCTTGGAAGTCCTGAGACGAAATCCATGGTTATTTTCTCTCACTTCCACTCTGGGATTTCAGGTTATTGAAGTAGACCGGATGGCTTTTGGGTGCTCAGCCTTACCTTTGGCATAGGTCAGTGACATTACTGACAAGGTGTCATCTCAGCTTTCATGTTCGGCCACCAATAGAGCTTCTTTAAGTCTTGATACATCTTGTCTGACCCTGGGTGAATGGAATATTTAGATTTGTGCGATTCATGCATGATTAAATCCCGTAATCCTCCAAACAACGGTAACCAAATTCGCCCTTCAAAGCATTGGATTCCATCAGAACGGGTCTTAAATTGGTGTGTATCGTCATTACCAAAGATCTAACCCTTATTGGTTCTCTGTCCTTTCGACTCAGGGCGTCGGCCACTACGTTGGCCTTACCAGGATGGTAACTGATTTGGCAATCATAGTCACTCAAAAGTTCAATCCATCGCCGCTGTCTCATGTTTGTAGTTCTTTTTTGATCCAGAAAGTATTGTAGACTCCTTGTGATCTTGTTACACAGTACACTTAGTACCATACAATAATGCCTCCAGAGTCTAAGTGCAAACACTACAGCACCCAGTTCTAAATCATGGGTCATGTAGTTTTCCTCATGTTTCTTCAGTTGTCGAGAGGCATATCAATCACATTTCCCTCTCATCAAGAACAGCTCCAAAACCTTTGTGTGACGCATCGCAGTACACAACGAAGTTTTCAGTTCCCTCAGGCAAGGCTAGGATAGGAGCGGAACATAACTTCTGCTTCAAAGTTTGGAATGCCTCATCTTCTTCCGTACCCCATTCATACTTTTTGTTCTTCTCGGTCAATTTAGTTAGAGGCTTGGAAATTAACAAAAAACCCTCGATGAATCTTCGGTAATATCCGGCTAAACCCAAAAATTGCCTGACTTCTTTCGGTGTTGTCGGTGCAGACCAATTTCGGATAGCCTCAACCTTCGCAGGATCCACGTGAACACCTTTATTGTTGATCACGTGACCGAGAAATTGCACCGACTCAAGCCAGAAATCGCACTTCGAGAATTTGGCGTACAATTGCTCATTCTTGAGTAACTCTAAAATGATCTTCAGATGTTTTTCGTGCTCTTCTTTATTCTTGGAGTAGATAAGTATGTCATCAATGAATACAATCACAAATTTATCGAGGTATGGCTTGCACACTCGATTCATTAGATCCATGAATACCGCAGGAGCGTTGGTTAGACCAAACGGCATTACTTGAAATTCATAGTGACCGTACCTAGTCCGAAAAGCAGTAATAGGAATGTCTTCTTCTCTAATTCGGAGTTGGTGATAACCAGACCGCAGATCGATCTTTGAGTACACGCTGGAACCTTGAAGTTGATCAAACAGGTCGTCAATCCTCGGAAGTGGATACCGATTCTTGACTGTCAACTTATTTAGCTCGCGATAATCGATGCACATACGGAATGATCCGTCCTTCTTCTTAACGAACAAAACTGGAGCTCCCCATGGCGACAAGCTTGAGCGAATAAACCCTTTTTCTGATAACTCTTGCAATTGGTCTGCCAATTCCTTCATCTCGGATGGTGCCAATCGGTACGGGGGGCGCGCAACAGGTGCAGCACCCGGTACAAGTTCAATTTTAAATTCCACTTGCCGAGGTGGCGAGAGTCCCGGTAAGTCATCAGGAAATACCTCAGGGAAATCTTGAATCACCGGTACATCTTCCAAACATTTCTCCTTTGGTTCTTTCTCGGTTACATGTGCCACGAACAACTGATGTCCTCTTTCGATGTATTTGCTAGCCTTAATGCAGGATATTATCTTCAATCGGGACGTACCATGGTCACCCTCAACTACCAGCGTCTTGTTCTTAATGGGTATATGCACTACCTTCTTGCCACATACGATAACGGCGTCTTGATCAACTAACCAATCCATCCCAATAACTACGTCAAAAGTTCCCAACTCAATGGGCATAAGGTCAATTTTAAATAAGTGGTTTAATAAGTTCAGGGTACATCCTCTTAGGACAGTATTAGTACTAGCGACCCTTCCATCGGCCAATTCCACTTCATAACTAGTGTCTAGTCTAACTGGATTAATGTCAATCAAGTGACTAAAACTAGTGTTCACGAAGCTTTTGTCAGATCCTGAGTCAAATAACACAGTAGCATAACGATTGTTGAGTAGAAACGTACCTGTAACCACATTAGGTCCTTGCTGCTTCTCAGTATCTGTAATTACGTAAGCACGACCTCGAGCTTCCTCACCTTGTGGATCCTTTCTCTTCGGGCAATAGTTCCTTGTGTGTCCCTTTTCTCCACAATTATAACACGTCACTGTTGGTCGCGCATTAGCACCCGTAGCTATAGCTTTGCCCTTACAATCTCGTGCCATGTGGCCTGCCTTTCCATAGTTGTTACATACTACCTTGCAATAACTAAAGTGATGCTTTCCACAACGATTACAAAGTGGTTTGTTTCCAGCATACCCACCTTGCTCAGCAGGGGAGGTGGTCATTGCTCGCGCATTCCCCTGCCTCTGATTGTTCTGCTGGTTATGGCGGGTGTTGTCCCTATTGTTGTTTCTATTATTACCGTTGTTACCACCTTGTAAACTTTCCTATTTTCTTTTATTGCCCTCGGCAATCCTTTCTATTCGAGCTTGAGCCTTTTCCTCTATTAATGTGTGTGCCATGCGCACAGCTTCATTCAGGCTTGTGGGTTTGGATCCAATAACTATTCCCTTGATGTTGTCAGTTAATCCTCGGATATAAGCTTCAATTTTCTTGCCTTCAGTCGGGACCATTTCTGGACATAGTTGAGTCAGCTCATGAAAACGCTTAGTATAAGCAGTTATGTCAAAATCCTTAACCTTCAAATTCCATAGTTCGTGCTCCATTCGCTGAATTTACTCAATAGGGCAAAACTCTTCTGTCATTAACCTTCTCATTTCAGTCCAACCGATCTAATTAGCAGCCTCTAATCCCCTAGTTGCAACCTGTGAATTCCGCCATGTCAAGGCACGCCCTTGAAGTGTGGCAGCAACAAATTTAACCTTTCTTGCTTCCGCACATTTACTAATTCCGAAAACCATTTCTGTTTTCTCAAACCACCTACTTAGCTCAACAGCCCCCTCGTGTCTATGGAAGACCGTAGGGTTACACTTCATAAATCCAGAAAAGGTACACTCTCGAACAGCTGGTGCCCCACCTTGGCCCCCAACTTCATTAGCATTTCCTCCTTGTCCCCTTGCGTTTACCTGCCTTTCTCGCTCTGCCTCCATAGCAGCATTGACCCTCTGAGTGATGAGTCGCTCAATAGCAGCTTGACTTATTGCTTTTGGTGCCATGATTCTATCATAACACAAAGAAAGCGTCAATGAGTATTTATATAATGGCATAATCACATCATATACAAACGAACCAATAATAACAACAATCACAACAACAACAAGTAGTAAATCAAAAGGTAGCCATTTTCATCATTCATTACCAAAAAGAGTTAATACATAGTTGCATTGTTTTACAAAATGATACAAATCATTACAACCAATGGCATCAATTCTACTAACTGAAGATTCAGTTTAGTGATTACAGAATAAAAGATACTACTAATGAAACTAAACTACTAAGAGTCACGAGGTGAAGATCCTTGTGGCTCAGATGGTGAAGTCTCCTCATGAGTAGGTGAATCATCATTGTCCGTAGCAGGAGCAGTAGCAGCATTACGTGCGGCAATATACGGATCCCTAGGATCATCATGAATAACTGGAGCCAATAGAGCCTCAGGTAGAGTATATGGTGGCTCTTGATACTGCAGACGCGGTGGTAATAGATTCTCAACCGTAATAGACCAACGCCTCAAATGATGGTAATGCCCTGTCGCATGATCAAGCTCCCTCCAAGCGGCTCTAGTACGGTTCTCACTGCAATCCAACATCATCCTCAGTCATTTGTTCTCTGCACGCACGTCATCATTCTCAATCTATCGAACCCTGCGATGAAGTGCATCTAGATCACTCATAATGTGACTCAGAGTGAGATCCTCAGGGTCATGGCTGGCAGCGGTAGAAGATAACGATGATCCTATTCAAACCTGAGTGTCAGTGAAGAGTCTCTTAAGTGGTGTTAATCTGCCAGTACCTACGGTAACAGCCTCAGGTTCAGGATTAGCAGGCACATGAGGTAGTATAGGTGCAACTTCAGCCTCGACCTCATCCTCCTCAAACTCAATCTCAGACTCGGAGTCAGATGCAGGTGGTGGAGGGTAAAGTGGGTCCGCCCCCTGATAAGGAAGTATCCACTCTGGGCCGTCTCATTCTTTATCAGCATCCATCTCCATCTCTTCCTCTTCTTCTTCTATTTCGGAATCTTCTTCTAGATCTTCCCCCTCCTCCTCCATTTCTGGGTCTTCCTCTTCAACTCACGTTTTTGTTTCTATTTTTTTTTTTT
Organism: Tanacetum coccineum; assembly: GCA_026074375.1. NCBI lineage: Eukaryota > Viridiplantae > Streptophyta > Magnoliopsida > Asterales > Asteraceae > Tanacetum > Tanacetum coccineum. Next base: position 9,422 of record BQNB010194497.1, read on the forward strand.
TCTTTTGAGTTTTTATGTTTTTTTTTTTTTTTTTTGTTGTTTGGTTCGATGTTTGCTGTGCTGCCTCCGCAGACTGCAGCGAACTCATTATGGTTAAAGTGGAGGAGTTTGCCCATGATGATCTGCAAATTGCGTAAAAATAAAAAGGATAACTAATGAATAATAATTAATATGAGAATGCAAAATTGCATGACGATGCTTTCAGGAATATGCATGATGATCGATAAAACAATATGAAATATGCACATAAGATTTTGTTACATATAAAAATATCATTTTTAAAATCTAAATACACATTTCTTGATGCTTCGCGGATAAGCATATCAATCGAATATAAATACGTAAACCAACTTACAAAAAAAATATTTATTATATGAATATTCACTAGTAATGCACCCAAAATGTGCATAAATACTCAAAATGAAAAACTATGATCAGTGAATAACACAAGGGCTTTGAGGAGACTTATCGCACAAAAAAAAAAGTTATAGTGGTAGGGTAAAAAAATTTTTTTTTGCCTAGTTTCCCTATAACCTGAGCTCTTGATACCATCTTTAACAGCCCCAAATTTCACGCATCGAAAATACAACAATGGGTGTTAATTCATAGTATAAAAAATTGATTTTTTGCTCAAGGATATAGAAAACGTACTCGAAAAGTTGCGTTTAAAAACATAGTTCCTTTAAAAGACAATTTCATATTAATTAAACTACTACCACAGGATCGTTAACCAAATTCAATAACATAAGATTTCCAAAACATAGATAATTAGTATTTTATAAAATGAACAAAATACAAGTTCTTACAAAACTTTAGCGCAGACTCCTCGAACACAGCGTCCATCACCCTTGGTTACCTGAGATAAAACATGCTTAAAAAAGTCAACAAAAATGTTGAGTGAATCCATAGAGTTTGTAAGAGATAAAAAGGACACTAAGTTTAGTTCATCGTAGTTGCCTTTTTGTACAGACAAGCCCATTTATCCATGTGTTTCTATTGCAATGAGCTCATGACACCGAGCCTTAACGTTAACACATATCTTGTATGTAAATCAGTTGCCCCATAACTAGGTATTATTGCCTTATACCTAAATTCTAAATACAAATTGTCCGTTGACTGGGTGCTCGAAAGGATTCGATTCATACCCCCGGACAGGGCTGTCAAACCCAATAGATCTATTTACTTGTACTAGCGCTCACCCATTATAGGCAATTAACAGTTCATGATGTTAGGGTCTTTTGGCAATAGCTACTCATGCAATTAATCTCATATTCGGGTCTAGCATACCATAAAATTTCTTGTGTTCAGTTTATAAAACAAGCATGTATCTCCCTCGCGGTGTTTATAAATACAGTTTAAAAGTTGAAAGGCGAGGCTATGAACTCACCTTAAAATCAATTAAATCAGAAGTATGATGAGTCTCGAACGAGCGGGAAGTACTCCTAAGTACCTCCTAAAAGACGTGACGCGATTTAGTACGTAGAAAGTAACAATACGTAAAAATTAAACATGTGATCATGAGATGTGTTTCCGAGATAAGCATGGCATTCCACTAGAACTTCCCCAAGTCCTTTTTAACCCCAAATTGACTTGTGACCTGGTCTTATAGGCAAATGAACATCTACTAAGTTTCGGCTTTTAACTTTTATTTTATCATGGTGTACTATACGTTTTTTATTTTTTGACTAGACGTAAAAACTCAGTTTCTGATTTTAACTCGACTTCATGGACTCATATCTCCTAGCTCACAAATGTTCTAAATGTGAGGCATTCACTCCTGGAAAGCTATTTGTGTCTAGTTTCCAAAAATGTAAGACTCATAATCTACAAAGTTTCGTAACTAGATGAAAAGACTGTTTTACCCCTCGTTACCGAAAACAGATTGTTTCCAAAAATTTTACCCTTTACGGAAATGACCATAAATAACAAACTATGATAGCAATGAAGGTGAGGCCAAAATCTATAGCTTCCCTAAGACGTCTACCACTGACCCAATATTTAAAACCTAATCTTTTGTTGCAAAAAC
>BQNB010194499.1:0-11446 GCA_026074375.1 Tanacetum coccineum
ACAAGAATTTCCCAAGAACACTTTATTATATTCAAAGCAAAATCCGGAAACTATGAACAATTCCGTCACAATTGCTTATAAATTCGAAATAACACTACAACTATGCCTCTTTGATGGATCAAAACCTAAGAACAATGATGAACATCAACCGAGACTATCCAACTTCTTCAAGAACTTTGATTCTAATGGTGGGAATGATTTGTGTTATCAAGGTGGTTTGGATCAAAGGTTCTCATGCTTTTATCACCAAAAATACCACTTCTAATGATTCTAAACGAATGGGGAATTGTGTGTGAGAGTTGTGTGAGATATGAGAGGCAAAGAGGCTTTATATAGGCTGTTTCAGGGGCCAAGTGTGGCGCACTTGAGGTGTAAATGTTGTCTTTATTAAATGGCATTAAATTCTCTTAAATTCGAACAGAAGTGCTCCGCACATTTTTAGAAGTGCGCCACACATTTAGTACTTTCAGCACTTGGTCCTTCGTAAGGTTGTAGACAACTAAAATCTCTTTGCGTGGCAGCTTGAATCAACTTAAACGGAGTTCGTATGACCGAGTTATGATCAAAACAGTGAACAAGGCTGATTAGACAGAAAGTGCGCTGGTTTTTGGGCAAGTACGGCACACTTTTGGTATTTTCAGAAAGTGGCCTTTTTCTAAAGTTGTAGATAATTGAATTCTCTTTCTGTGGCCACTTGAATCAACTCAATCCGAGTTCGTATGCTCTAGTTATGGCCAAAACAGTGGACAGGAGTCGAGGGATCTTTATCTTGAGTTTACTTCTTCGTTTAAGCTTCTTATCTTCGTGTATTCTTTCGTTTTCTTCCACGACACATACCTAGAACATATAATAGCAAATATACTTGATTAAGTATCGAAAGTTCATGAGAAATGATCAAATAAATGCAAATAACGCCGCCAAAAACATGTATAATTTAGGCGTTATCAATAACTGCGAGGAAGAGGGTTGGACCATTACCTACTCATCGTCTTGCTGTGAGACATTCAGTCGATTACTCTTCTTCAGATCATTTTTCTTTGGATGATTCTTTGAGGGATTCATCATCGAGTTCATCATCAGATTCTTCTTCAGATTCTTCTACGGATGCTTTATCTTATTCTGCATCTAGTCGTTCATCTTTTGATCATTCATTACCCACACCATCATCGGATATGAGACCTAGTCATCATTTATGTTCATTGGTATCGAGTATTCATCGTTCATCTGCCGCTATTTCTGAGAGACCATCTCATGATTCTTCTTATGCGAGTCCTTCTTGCAAGAGGAGTATATCCCCTGTTGCATTTGTACCGTTATCTTCACCTACACTTGGAGTATTGTCTTATGCATGTGCTGATCTTTTACCATTACCTAAGAGGATTAGGAGTCATGAGACAGCTACGGATTTAGAGGGTTGTTCGAAGGATAGTTTTGAGCCATATGTACCTAGAGAGGCTGGATTAAGAGTTGACTTTGAGGATGAGAGTTTTGAGTCATCTAGGCATAGAGGGACTGATTTAGAGATGGATGTTGAGGTTGTGAGGAGTGATGGGATTGATATTGACCCCGAGATTTAGGCAGAGATTGACGAGTGTACCGCTTATGTGGATGCTCTTAGAGGTAGAGGGATTGATGCTAGGGTGGTAGCTGAGGCTATTGATCGAGAGGAGATTGAGACGAGTATGAGTGGCCTAGTTGAGGTTAGATCTACTCACCCAGTGGTAGCTGATGATTTCCGTATAATAATACTTGTTATTTTCGAACCCCGTTAACAATCTCGTATCGTCACAGAATTTCATCGTGTTGTGTATTGTATGTTGTAGGGCAATGCCTAACACCCTATCTGGAGCATCAAGGACACGTGAAGGAATTAATGAGCAGATTGATCGCCAAATGGCAGGAGCATTGTGAGCTCGTACCACTGCCAAGAACCTTGAACCCCTTATGAGAGACGGAGGTGGTCAAGAGGAAGTAAATGGAAATGGAGGAAATAGAAATGGAGGGAATGGAAATAGAGGAAATGGAAATGGGAATGAGAACAGAGGAGGAAATGGTTATAACTTTGGAGGATTTATACCTGCTCAAGAGTGCACATATCAAGACTTCCTGAAGTGCCAGCCACTTAGCTTTAATGGGACAGAAGGAGTTTTTGGGTTAACTCGTTGGTTCGAGAAGATGGAAACGGTATTCCACATTAGCAACTGTCCAGAGAAATACCAAGTGAAGTATGCTTTGTGCACGCTTTTGAACAGTGCATTGACATGGTGGAACTTCCATAAGAGAACAATTGGAATTAAGGCCGCCTATGCCATGAGTTGGGCAGAACTTATGAAGTTGATGACAGAAGTGTATTGTCCAAGAAACGAGGTTCAAAAGACGGAGACCGAGTTGTGGAACTTGGTTGTGAAGGGAAATGACTTGACTGCTTACACCAGGAGATTTCAGGAATTGGTGTTGTTGTGTACTAGAATGGTCCAAATAAGGAGGATAAAGTTAAGAGATTCGTTGGAGGGTTTCCTGACAATATTCAGGGGAATGTAATCGCTGCTGAACCCACTAAACTTCAAGATGCAATTCGTATTGCCAAAAACTTAATGGATCAAAAGTTGAAGGGATATGCTAGAAGTGCTGAAAACAAGAGAAGGTTGGATAACAACCCGAGAGACAATCAGGGGCAACAACCAGTTTTCAAGCGACAAAATGTTGGAGGCCAGAATGTGGCAAGAGCTTACACGGCTGGGAACAATGAGAAAAAGGGGTATGTTGGATCTCTTCCCTACTGCAACAAGTGCAAGTTGCACCATGCAGGGCCGTGTACTGTGAGATGTGGAAACTGTAAGAGAGTCGGTCATATAACTAGGGATTGTACGACTACAGTTACTCCAAACACTCAGAGAGCCCCAGTTGGGAATCAGCCGGGTATTGTTTGTTATGAGTGTGGAAGGCCAGGACATTTTAGGAAAGATTGTCCTAAGTTGAGAAATCAGAACCGTGGAAACAAGACTGGAAACAAGAATGGAAACAAGAGTGGAAACCAGACTGGAGGTAATGAAGCTACGACAAAGGCTTACGCTATTGGAGGAGGAGGAGCAAACCCTGATTCCAACGTTGTCACGGGTACGTTCCTTCTCAATAACTGTTATGCTTCTATGTTATTCGATTCGGGAGCCGATAGGAGTTTTGTGTCGTCTACCTTTAGTGCTTTGCTTGATGTTGCACCATCCACTTTAGACACTAGTTATGCCATAGAACTTGCCGATGGAAGAATTTCAGAAACAAATGTTATCCTTATAGGTTGTACGTTAGGATTATTATGTCATCCATGCGATATAGATCTAATGTCATAGAACTTGGTAGTTTTGACGTCATCATCGGTATAGATTGGTTGTCAAAGTACCACGCGGTAATCGTTTGTGACGAGAAGGTCATCCGTATACCTTTTGGAGATGAAGTGTTGATAGTTTGAGGTGATGATTATGACAACAAAAGTAAGTCGAAGCTGAATATCATATCATGTATGAAGACCCATAAGTATATACAGAAGGGATGTCAAGTTTATCTAGCGCAAGTTACATCCAAGAAGACTGAGGACCATTCAAAGGAGAAATGGCTTGAGGACGTGCCAATCGTATAAGAATTTCCGAAAGTCTTTCCAGAAGACTTACCTGGGCTACCGCCTGCTGGACAAGTTAAATTTCAAATTGACTTAGTCCCTGGTGCTGCACCTGTAGCACGAGCCCCGTACCGAATAGCACCAGCCGAACTACAAGAGTTATCCACTCAGTTACAAGAACTTTCTGACAGAGGATTTATAAGACCCAGTTCCTCACCTTGGGGAGCTCCGGTTTTGTTTGTCAAAAAGAAAGATGGATCTTTTCGTATGTGTATCGACTACCGTGAACTAAACAGGCTTACTGTGAAGAACAGATACCCACTTCTGAGAATCGATGACTTGTTTGATCAACTACAAGGGTCAAGAGTCTACTCTAAGATCGACCTGAGCTCTGGTTATCACCAACTTAGAGTCATGAAGAAGACATTCCTAAGACTGCATTTAGGACTCGCTATGGTCACTACGAGTTCCAAGTAATGCCGTTTGGTTTGACTAATGCACCGGCAGTATTCATGGATTTGATGAATCGGGTGTGCAAATCGTATTTGGATAGATTTGTGATTGTATTCATCGATGATATTTTGATCTATTCTAAAAGTAGAAAGGAGCATGAAGAGCACCTTAAGTAAATTCTGAGGTTACTTAAGAAGGATGAGTTATATGTAAAGTTTTCAAAGTGCGAATTTTGGCTGTCGAAGGTACACATTCTTTGTCACGTGATTAATAGAGAATGCATTCACGTTGATCCAGATAAGATTGAGTCAATCCAGGATTAGGCGTCACCCAAGACACCAACCAAGATTCGTTAATTTCTAGGTTTGGCCGGTTACTACCGATGATTTATCGAAGGTTTCTCAAAAATCGCTAGGCCTATGATGAAGTTGACTTAGAAAAGCGTGAAGTTTGATTAGGGAGAAAAGGCAGAAGCTGCGTTTTAGCTGTTGAAACAGAAATTATGTAGTGCGCTGATTTTGGCTTTACTCGAGGGAAGTGAGAACTTCGTAGTATATTGTGATGCTTCGCATAAAAGGTTTGGCGCGGTTTTGATGCAAAAGGAGAAGGTCATAGCTTACACATCCCGTAAACTCAAGGTTCACGAGAAGAACTATACCACACACGACCTAGAGCTTGGTGCAGTAGTGTTTGCTTTGAAGATGTGGATACACTATCTGTACGGTACAAAGTGCGTCGTGTTTACTGATCATAAGAGTTTGCAACACATTCTCGATCAGAATGAGCTGAACATGATACAACGACGGTGGTTAGAGTTGTTGAGCGACTACGACTATGAGATTCGATATCACCCAAGAAAGGCGAACATGGTGGCTGATGCCCTGAGCCGAAAGGAAAAAAGTAAGTCGCTACGAGTTCGGGCCTTAGTTATGACTATAGGGTTAAACCTTCCTAAGCAGATTTTGAGTGCTCAATCGAAAGCCATGAAAGAAGAGAACTTCATCAACGAAGATTTGCATGGCATGATTAACAAGCTAGAACCGCGTACTGACGGAACATTATGTTTGAACAATCGAAGTTGGATTCCGTGTTTTGGTGACTTGAGAGCTTTGAGTATGCATGAGTCTTATAAGTCAAAGTATTCCATCCATCCTGGATCGGATAAGATGTACCAAGACCTGAAGAAGCTGTATTGGTGGCCCAACATGAAAGCAGAAATTGCCACCTCTATCAGCAAGTGTTTAACATGTGCCAAGGTTAAGATTGAATATCAAAAGCCGTTTGGTTTGTTGGTTCAACTAGAAATCCTACAATGGAAATGAGAGAACATAACGATGGACTTTGTGACTAAATTGCCAAAGACGGCAACCGATCAAGACATGATTTGGGTAATCGTTGATCATCTCACTAAGTCTGCTCATTTCTTGCCTATGCGAAAAGATGACACGTTAGAGAAGTTGACAAGACAGTACTTGAAGGAAGTAGTCTCAAGGCATGGAGTGCCATTTTCGATCATCTCTGATCGTGATGGGAAGTTTACTTCATATTTTTGGAAGACTCTTAATAAGGCATTAAGTACTCGATTTGATATAAGTACAACTTACCATCCACAGATCGATAGTCAGAGTGAGAGAACCATTCAAACATTAGAGGACATGTTACGTGCCTATGTACTCGACTTTGGAAAAGGTTGGGATAGACATTTACCGTTGGTAGAATTTTCGTACAACAGTTACCATACCAGCATTAAGGCTGCTCCATTGGAGACGTTGTATGGACGCAAGTGTCAATCACCTATCTGATGGACTGAAGTTGGAGATAAACATCTCACTGGCCCAGAGATCATCCACGAGACGACTGAGAAGATCGTTCAAATCAAGAGTCGTATCCAAGCCGCCCGTGACCGTCAAAAGAGCTATGCCGACGTAAGACGGAAACCCCTTGAGTTTCAAATAGGAGATAAGGTCATGTTGAAAGTGTCACCATGAAAGGGGGTGATACGTTTCGGCAAACGGGGAAAGCTGAACCCTCGCTATATTGGACCTTTTAAGATCATTGCCAAAGTAGGAACCGTTGCCTACCGAATTGAACTCCCAGAGCAGTTGAGTAGAGTTCATAGTACGTTTCACGTCTCGAATTTGAAGAAGTGCATGGCTGATGAACCTCTTGCTATACCGTTGGATGAAATCCAAATCGACAACAAACTCTACTTCATCGAAGAGCCTATCGAGATCATGGACCGTGAGGTCAAACGTCTAAAGCATAGTCATATTCTGATTGTTAAAGTATGCTGAAACTCTAGGAGAGGTCCTGAGTTCACTTGGGAGCGTGAAGATCAAATGCAAAAGAAGTACCCTCATCTTTTCCCAAATTCTGTGCCCGTGGCAGAAACTACGTCTTAAGCTTTGAGGACAAAGCTCTTTTAATGGGGAAAGGATGTGACACCCCAAAAATTTCCGTTCAATATTTTAGCCATTACCGGTTGCTAATTTGAATTTTTAAAGTTTCGTTTAACTTTTATGTTTAACCGGGAAGTTTTCTTGCTATTTATTTGAGAATCGTCGCCGGGAGTGAACCGGGACACCAAACGTTGTAGTATTTTGGCAATAGCCACGTTTTTATATTTTAAGGCAATATTTAAAATTTCATAATTTTTGGAGATACCGTTATTCGTTTCGTTACTTGCGTAAATCGTGTTTTATTTAAAATGTAAACATATGCATGAAAGGCTTGGAAATTAAATCAAACAAGGAGCACTAGCATCTTAAAATATTGAAAACTATTTGGTCCCCCCTCCCTCTTTGTCTTGTTCGTCCAAACAAACACCTCATGTGAACCTTGGAGGCCAAGTTGAATTTCAAAAACAATAAGACAAGATACAACTATCATTTTTGTCCTAGAACCATTGTGATTGGGAGATAATTTTGGTCCCCTGTCCCTCCTTGTCTTATCCCACGGCACACACACAAACACACTTTTAGTGTGTGAAGCAAACTTTGCATATATATACCATGTTACTTCCTATTTTTCATTTATATTTCACACACACTTAGCATTTGAGTTTTCTTTTGCTCTCTTGTCTTCCTAGTCCACAAAAACACACACACGCATATAAATCCATAAACTTTTCATCTTTGATCAAAAACTCTTGAAGATTTGTTGAAGGTTTGATCATTTGTATCATTTGGGTATTTGTTAAACAACATTTAGGTTGTATTAGTCTTGTTCATCCTTCTAAAAACCTTCAAACTTTGTAAGTCTTCAAATTTTTTAATAACTTGTACTTTCATAATCATCTTGATCCATACATACTAGTTGTACAACTTATTTTGAAAAAACAAAGATTTTAAAACTACATAAACCTTAAAAGGTTATGCCTAGGGTTCGAAAATAATAAAAGAAAATATAAGAGAAGTATAGTTTTGTGATCATGGTTATTTTTGTATAATAAAAATGGTATGTTATAGCTTATTATATTCGGCTTATGTTAATAAGCTTTTGGAAAAGCTTATTTGATTATTTTGAGCTTAATGGGCTTATATTTGGTTCGGCCCAAATAAGGAAAGAAAGAAGAAGTGATTGTTTAGCTTATTTTGTTTCGGCTTATATTTATTAGCTTATTTTCTAGCTTATCTTGAAAGCACAAATGGCAAACTTATTTGGCTTAATAAATAAGCCCGAATATGTTTTGCTTGGGCCTTTAGCCGCATCCCACATACAAGACCAACGCCACGCGCTTATTCTTGAGCTTATGTGGTTCGGCTTATTATGGTTTGACTTATTGTGAGCTTATTGATAGCTTATTATTAAGTCGCGTGTTTATTATTTAATGTTTTGCTTATCGGACTATATGGATAAGTAAAACTACATTTTTAGACTTAACGGGCCAATGCCCAACATAAATACAATACACCAAGGCGTAAAGCTACGGTGTAGCTTATTGGATAAGTTCATGAATAGCTTATTTAATAGTGTACGACTTAGACGCTATACGTTTAACTTATTTTGAATGTTGAACGTGTCAAGTAATAAAATTAGGCTTATTGGGCCTAAAATCCCAATAAGGGTCCAAATAGTCTTTTGATTAAATAGTAAAAGGGTTTTGACGATGTATAGTTTGTAGATATGAAAATAGGATTGAAAGTGATTTGAAAATGTTTTTTATAAAAGTCTACGACTTTGGAAAACGTGTAAACACGAACGGGTCATGCCGAAATTTTTATAAATTATTATACTTAGTAAATATTAGAAAACGCACATGATAAAACTAGATAAATAGGAATTTAATAATGTGCCAAACAATGTATATATATAAAAATATATATATTCATATTATATATTTTACTTAGGACGCTTTTATATGTATATTATTTTTTATTATACGTACTATCTATTTTTACTCAATTTACTTACAAAAACATTTTAACTATTATACGATCACAAGCGTTAATTTTTGGAAATATATTAACAAAACTACACTAGTATATGCTTATGCATTATCCGCACTTCTACCCTACTCCGATATTAAACCAAACCTTCATTTCATTGGTTGTCGTTACGAACCGTTGTTTGCTATTGTGTGATTTTATTCTAGACTATTCTTCTTCGATTCACTAATCAAGGTGAGTTTTTGCTGACTTATGTGAAGTTTATTTGCCCGGACCGGTTTACCAGAAATTTATCTATGTCTTTAATACCGTTGTTGAACTTATTTAAGCTTTCGCATTTTAACTTTTGTATCTTTTAAATTTGAGCAATGTAAAACTTATTCATATTTTAAACTTATGCAACGGTGTTATTTTTCAAACGTACCCTTAGAGGTCGTTCTTTATGCTTTGTACTTGAGATATTCAGTGACGTTACGCCCCCAGACACTAAATCGGACGGGACCCTATTTGGGGGTGTGACAATCTTCGAGTTGACTTTCACTTCTATTTCGACGGCTGAAAAATAAACTATGTAAACGTGGAACGGTAGACAAGAAAAAAAGTTAGGGTTTTTACGATGGTTAAAGGGTGACGACTAGGGTCTGACGTGGTGACATAAAAGAGGTGGCTCAACTTAGCCACCTAGGTCTGAGGATCAGACATGCTCCGATACCATGTTGAACAATGAAAACCCCGTGGGTTATGATTTATTATTGACCACTATTTATAGATTACAAGGTAAAGTAAACCCTAGTGGACCCGAAGCCCACAAACCGGGCTTGGGCCTAATCCATCTAATATAAACTACAACACTTTGTTTCTTGGCGAATACGAGTGTTCTTCTCTTGCACTTGAGAAAAGAAAGAGTGAATCACTTGTTAAAAGAGATTAAACAAGTTATGATCAAATATTTAGAGAGATGTAAAGAAGATTTAGAACAGAGAAAACTGTGTGCAAAAGGTTGTAAAATAGCTGAGAACAGTCTAGTATTTATAGGCAAGAGAGAGGAGCGTCTCTACTGTAGACGGCCCCTTAAATGTGGGACGGTCCCAGATATATTGGGGACAGTCCTACCTATTTGGGGGTCGTCCTAGGTAGACGTTTCCTTTCTTGTCTTTTAGTGGGGAAATGTTTTTCTGGTAAAGGTGGATTCTTTTATGAGGGAAAACCAGATTTGAATTTATATAATTAAATAACACATTTCTTTTAATTACAAAAATATTTTGTATAATTTATTTTTGTAAAAAGGTTTTGTTACATTTGTAAAAATGTAAAGTTTAAGACAAGAAGGTATATCTTTGATCACTAAACTAGTTTAATGATTTGTTTGTACATACCTTAAGTGATTTACGTCGAAATGAGAATTTACGATTAATAACGTGTATACGTTTATTTTTATCGTAGAACGTTTTTACATTTTGTCATCTTTAAAACGTAGAGAGGTCGAAAAATATAAATAACATTTTTAGACATTATTTGTATTAACGTTAGCCATAGTGAAGTTTCATTTTATACCTAAGTGGCATTAAAAGGTCCTAAATGTTAGACGTAATCATAATCTCAAGACATTTATTACATGCGTTGTGTAACCATTATAAAGTTTTGAGAAATTTATACTATAGTAAAAATAGGTTTATTCACTGCTCAATTGTGGCCTAATAGCAAAAGGGTTAGTGGTTATCATTCTAAAATGTGTGTGGTCTCAAGTTCATTCCTGCTAGGTGAAACAACCGTGAAGTGGCCATGCCAACCTCCTGAAAAGGGAGGGCTGCGTGGCGGTGGGTTCAATTCTCGTGGATTAGTCAGACAATATGTTAGAAACCATGATTCTAAAAAAAGAGTTTATTAACTCAAAAGGTCTAAAACTAATTAATATGACATCAAAACTTTAATACGTAAAGCTTTATAATATTTCACCACAGTGAATGCCCTATCCGATAGTTAATTCTAACAGCTCACTAAACGTACTATTAATCTCTTACAAATTTCTCATCATGTCTCTATACAACCTCTAATGAATTTCAACATTAATAGGAACACTACCGAAATTGCTTATTTGTTATTTAAGCAAAATGATTTGGACAAAACAACTTGTTGGCATATTTCAATTTGCAACATCCCGGAACCAGAACAGAATATGACCAGACGCACTTACAATCAACTATACAATAGTACAAACACAATTTTTTTTAAAAAGGGTGCATTTGACGAAAATCGAAGTTTTTTTAATAAAATTAACACTACAGCACAAAATTCCATGGGTGTGCCAGTGGGTCGTCCCTGATTCAAATGTGAAACCGTGAATTTAGAGTAATAGTTACCGATTCCAATATAAAATTTAGTAAATCTTCGTCTCCCTAAAAATCAACACATACCCATGAGAATTTTAGTTTATTGTTTTGTATGTACACGTTTCCGAAACACTTAAAATGAAGAAAAAGTGAACTACGATTAATGCAAAATGACAACAAGTGTTATGTATTTTTAGACAAGATATTTTGTACATGTTAAAGGAAGAAAGTTTTAGACATAAGATTCACTCATAAACCAAGATTCGGAGATCGAAGAAGCCAAGATAAGAAGCAAGTTATTAGAGAAAGAGTAGAGAGATGAAAAGCTAAGATGTGTGTTTATTGAGAGAAAGAGTAAAACAAACAAAATACAAATGAAGCTTCACCCTCCTTGGAAAGATGGTATTTATAAGCCATGACACACTAAACTATGCTAACTTAACATATCTAGTCCTTGCATGTCCGGCTATTATAATCTAATGTAATTTCATAATGACGCTCACATTTTTGAGGTTAAGCATCTTCCCTCAATATGGAGTCATACGGAATTACTTACAATATTCCTAAAGCGTCATTGGCTCGGCATTATAGCCCTTCTTAGTAAGGCTTCGGCCTTACTACAACGCTTCGCTAACTCGAAGCGTCTGTTACAACACGGCGAA
>BQNB010194500.1:0-10195 GCA_026074375.1 Tanacetum coccineum
TGTTGATTCTCGCTTAGAGAGTATTGAATAATTTCTTAACAACTTCGCCAATCAACCTAATGAGACCGATATGAATAACCTTTAATCCGATAATGAATCGGTAGACACACCTCTTGTCTCTCCCTTTCCTCATTCAGATGATGATTCAGATGACAACGAAGTGCTTAATGAATTAATTGAGTACGAGAATGTTGGAATGCTACGCCGAGAAAGGGCAATTAATAGTTTTGATGGGGATGACCTGGCATTCCAATGTATGATCGGATTTAGGAAGTTTGTCGCCTACTTTGACCTCTTCTAACCAATGAACATTATCACGCGTAAAGCCTACAACACTATAATGGTAGAAGGATTAGAAAGTACAGGAAAAAACTTAGTTTCCGTTGTTAGGGATGTATATGTGTTTGTAGGTAGCTTCACCTACATCATGGATTTTATGGTATTAGAAGACATAGGAGAATTTATCATGAGCGACATGGCAGAAGTCTTGATGGGCAAACCCTTTAGAAAAATCACTAAGCTTAATTATGACGTTGCTATAGGATTGATCTCATTCACTAAGATCTTTGACATGTACATATTTAGGATGCCTCGTACAATACCTAGGCTCAGGAACTTAAATTGGAATAAGGTCCCACCACTGTTATAACTTAGCCAACATGATTTGATGAGCAGACTTAGGCACCCTAACAGGTTTAGGAAATTCGTACGAAAAGAACAAATTTAGTTTACAAAAATTGTTTGAACCTAGGGCCCGAATACCAAGTGGATGAAAGTATGAAAGATTGCTCATTCATGGACATGAGTCCACGTAAGGACGTTGAGACCTTCGAGTCCTAGCCTTACAAACTCATAAATAAAAGAAAAGCGCTTCTTGAGAGGCAACGCAATATTTATTTTTCTCACATATTAGGAGTGTTGTGTGTTTTAATTCTTTTCATTTATTCTTTTATGTTTGAATCACTTTGTAATCATGCTTTGTTTGTTTGTAACTTCGTCTTATTTTCAATCAAAGGTATTTTGCATAAAATAAGTGTAGGGGAATATATCCGGTTTATAAAAACCAAATTCAAACATTTAAAATAAATTGTTTAGAATAATTTACGTTAGTTTCGAGTCATATGATGTTAATGATGAATTCCAGGTTTTTATGCAGTGCTTTCTACAGAAATAACTTGTAAAATTGTATACATGAAATTTCTCTTTAAAAACGAAGAAGAAATCTTCACAGTGCCTGGAGACGGCATCAGGATTAAAACCCGACGGCTTCACGTCTCCAGCAATGTGAAGATTCGAAAATTTTCAAGTATTTTTGAAAAATAGAATGTGCAATATTTAAAAATTATAATTCTTTTATAAACCTGCATAAACCTATGATTACATCATTACTCTCATCCTATATTTACTGCTTTCATAGAGTCAAAGCCCTAACTTCTCGTTGTATATATATCTATCCTGTCGATTTTATGCTTGGTGTAGTTGTCTTTGTCTTTGATTACAGGTTATATTTGATAAGAATAAGCTTGGAAGTTCTTAGAAAGTTTCATTAGACGATTCTTGGAGGATGTTTTAACCATTTATCGCATGTTTCTTCTCCATTATTGAGCAAACCAGTAGAGTACTAGTTTTTTTTACTTGTTTTTTCCCCTTTTATTCATTTTTACGGGTACTTCTATAGAACATTAGAGACAATGTTCAACTTAAGTGTAGGGGGAAATAAGCCTTAGAAACTATTCCTTCATTTGTCATTTGCTTGTTCCTTAAAATGATGGGTAATATATCGAAACATATCATAAAAAGGAAAATTTGACCAAAATTTAAAATTTATGATGACACATACCGATGAAAACCGAGTATTAATAGCGTCTCATGGATAGGAATGTGTAGTACTAACACAAAAACCCTCAAAATTCCACCCTAAAATTGTGAGGTTCGCCTTTAGATCTTTAGGAATTCGGGTATCCATTATTTATACCCAAGATAGTTTATACCTTTAGCTTTCTCAAGCTAAAGTTCGAATGCAGTCATATGTGTCTAATCCGTCATTATGGATGTGTACGTATGGTCTTTGTCGCCTTTTCTGGAGCATTGGTATCGGTATTAAATTATATGAGTGTACCGATATTATATTAATTTCTAGAACTTGTTTTTGTGATGCATCCCGAGACCGCATAGTAAGTATTAGGATTTGCTAGATAAGAGGCACTAGGATTAACCTATGTTTTAAACCTGTAACTATTATTATGGTCACATCGATCATATAACTATCCCACACCCTTGCCATGCACTCATTTTTAGTGCATGATACCCCTAGTACAACCCTCTAAGCCTATCCTTTTTCATGGTTCTCGTAATTTTCTGGTTAAGCCGGACTATTAATGAAGAACATTGTCACCCTTGAACCAATTGTTACACCCAAATCTCCTTAGCCTACCTTGTATGTACTCACTTTTAGTACATTATTATTTTAACCCAAGTTAATTATTGAGTACACGGTTGCTAAGTCCTTATCTTTGTAAATACTGTTTTAGGACGATTAGGATTCATGGTAGTATTCATCTTATGAAGAATTAGGGAAGTAGTAATCTATTACTCCCAATAGAGCTCAATAAGCTCCACGTTATTTTGATCCACCTCAAATCGGGTCATTAGTTAGATTGTAAATATCGAGTATGTAAAAGTTCAAGTGTAGGGGTGTATCCATAAACCCACATGTTATATTATATGTTTAAGCAATGGCATGGCAAAAGTGTAAGAAAAAGAATGTATATAAAAAAAGAGAGTAAAATTTTTTTTATACGGGCAGCCATTTGCTTATGTCTAACGTTTATATTAGAATCAAGAAAAGAAAAAGAACGAGATTGATGTAGAGTTGTGTAGAGTTTGTATATTTTGTCTGAGTCTTTGGCTTAGCAACCAAACCAACGTGTATTCTTATAAATAATTAGCTAACCCTTTCACTCCAAATTCACCCCCAAATGTATCCCATCCATTTTCGTTTCCATTTATGTTATCATACACCTACACCCCACAACCCTTAAAATCCCTCTTTGATAGTAATGACTAGTACTTGCGCCTAGCGGTGGAGGTTTGATCCTTTACCAAGCATATGGTAATTTATATGCTATGAAAGTATGAGTTTAATTTTTCCGTTTCCCACAGTTGTTATAACTTATTAACACCCAAAAAGAGAGAATCCAACACTTTATGAAGTGCTAGTATATGCTATTCCGTGCTTTTAATTACGTAGGTCTAGAAGGTTGTGTGTGTAAACTGAACTGCCTTAAAGATAAGGATAAATGCCCCTAATTTATTTGCTATTGTCCTAGTAAAAAGCCTATTTGCTTGAGGACAAGCAAATATCAAGTGTAGGGATATTTAATGAGGTGTCATTTTATACACTATTTCGGGATCATTTAACCCCCTAAATCATGAAAATATGCCCAGATTATGTGCTTATAAAAAAAAAAAAAATAAAATGTTAAATAATTAAAAAATAAAAAGAAAAAAAATAAAAAAAAAAAAAAAAAATAAAATTAAATTTTATTTGGATTTATGGTTTTGCGTTTAATTTTAGGTTTTTAGCACTATGGATGACATTTAGAGAAATACACGTGGCATGGCTCATTTAGAGAAGGAACGAACAAGACTATACGACTCTACACATCCAAGGTATCTTGAAGAACCACGCTTACAGAGAGTGGAGACGACGTCGCCAGTATAAAACGACGACGTCATGATTTTCAAAGTGATGGCGTCGAGGATTTTGTGATGGCGTCAGAACATAGCCGACTTAAAGTGGATCTAGAACCATCGACGTGGCGACGGAGTCATGGCTTCAAAGTAAAGCCGCCGCGTTATTTTTCCTATATATACAAAATCGATTTTAGGGTTTTGAGTGTGTAACTTTGTATAACTTTTGGGAGACAAACCCTAATCATTCTAGCAGCTTTTAGGTCGTCTTTAGGGCCTCAAAACCCTATTGTAATTAAATTTAATCCATGTTTTAATCAAGTAAGAATTGTTTTATCTTAAGCATTCAATAGTCTAGATGTTGGTTTTTTGATTGATTATGTTTCTTGCTTTCTTTATAACATGCTAGGCTAAACCCTCCTTTATATTTACTTATGATTGTATGAAACTTATATTGTAGATCCTTTTTTATGTATGCTTCTTGTTATGAATGTGCGCGCAGGCTTTAGAAAACTAGCCATGAAGATATTAAATGGCATCGGACGTCTAGGAAACACGATGTGTATAAGGATACTATCAGTAATAGTCTTGTTAGGAATACGAAAGTATCGGCCACTTCCATATATATATATATATATCTTTAAATAGCTCGTTAAGTAATATTTGTAACCTTAATAGGCTATCTTAGAAATAGCCCATGGACAAAGCCTATGGCCGACCTAGATAAGCATATATAAACCTTTTCCATGCTATGGAAAGGGTGTTGGTTGTTCATTCATTTTACACATAGTAATCTAACATCTTCTTTTCTTTCTCTCTCTAAGTGTTCATCCAACAACCTCTCGTACGAACCTCTTTTTTATATTTTCCCTTTTTTTTTTTTTTTTTTTTTATTTTTTTTCTTTTCCCTCTCTCTAGAACATTACATAGAATCCATACCTTGTATGTGGTAAGATAATCGAAAATTGGTAACAAGAGACAAGGTAATTGTATAGGTTTTGTGTGCATTTTATAGTTTTTTTAGCGTAGTCTTGTTCTAACCATATCAAAAGATCTTCATCTTTTGTAGGTTTCCAACCATAAAGTTTTGATACTTTCTTCTTATATTACCTTAGTATAGTCTACTTGTACAAGAAAAACCTTGGTAAAACTTCAAAATCTTGATCTTTTTAAGATTTTTTTTTTGAAAGGAGGGTTTTTTACTTGAATCTTGAGTTCAAACTTTTTCGGTTAAAAACGTAAAGTTTTTGTTTTAAAAGTTCTAATATCTTAGATAGGTATGAAGTACAAGAAAAATCAGTTAAAAACGTCAAAAAGAAAAGTGAGTAATTTTTTTAAAAGATTTTTGGGTTTTGAGTTGCGAAGTGTATAGCAAGTTATACATTGGGTCATTATATGTAATTTTGTTCCAGGCGACTTATATGTATACTTGTGGGGTGGGGCGACTATCGTTAAATCGCTAGGTGAATTATACATCTAGTTTTGGTAAATTAGACGAATATCACTGCGAATTAATACGGTATAGTTTATGGCGAATTTATACGTTTTTCTCCTTGGCAAGTATAATACGTTTGTTTCACATTGAGGTGAATTATACTGTTTTCTCTTGGGCGAATTATACGTTTTTTCTCTTGGGCGATTTATACTTCATTTTCTTTTGGCCGAATTATACACTTTTCCATTAGGAGAATAAAACACTTTGCTGGGAGATTTATACGCTTTGCTTGGAAGATTTATACAATTTGCTTGGGAGATTTAGACACTTTCATTAGGAGAATTATACGGTTGTTCTTTGATTTGTAAAATCCAGTAAAAATTTGTTTTCCCGATTTTATCAAGAATTGTAAAATCCCATGTATTCCAAAGACTCAATCACTTTAACACAACAACCTCCAATCACTGTACGATCATCTTTCATCTTATCACATATAAAATCAAAATAGATTCAATGATTCCAATTGGTCAAAAGAATACTCTTGCTGAGTACATGATACTCTCTGGTGCTGACAATCGTCCACCAATGTTGGAAAAAGACATGTATGATTCTTGGAAAAGTAGAATGGAACTATACATGCAAAACAGAGAGCACGAAAGAATGATACATGAATCAGTCAAAAACGGTCTACTCATTTGGCTTACGATTAAAGAAAATGGGGTGACCAGGACAAAGAAATATGCTAAATTGTCTGCTGTAGAAAAAATTCAAGCTGATTGTGATCTCAAGGAAACTAATATCATTCTTCAAGGTCTACCATCTGATATTTATTCACTTGTTAATCATCACAGAGTTGCAAATGATCTATGGGAAAGAGTTCAACTACTAATGCAAGGTACCTCATTGACTAAGCAGGAAAGGGAGTGTAAATTGTATGATGCATTTGATATGTTTGCTCACATCAAGTTGAATCACTTCAATCATATTACTTGAGGATTTACACAGCAGATCAATGGCAGTAACATTTAGAATATGAAATAAGAGCAATTTCAAGTCAATACCATTCTTAAGTATATAGTCTTACCACCTGAATGGAGTAAGTTTGTGACTGATGTCAAACTTGTAAGAGATTTGCATACCACCAAACTTTGATCAGCTTCATGCATATCTTGAACAACATGAACTCCATGCAAATGAAGTCCGTATTAAGCGTGAACGTAATCAAGATCCACTTGCACTAGTTGCTAATCATCAAATGACACCATCACACTTCAACACTTATCAATCCTCATACAACAATCCTCAATTCCAACAACAGTTTTCACCATCTCAGTCTCCTCAATATGGATCAATTCATCCCACACAACATTACTTAACTACTTATCCATCCACACCTCATGCAATCACTTATCCGTCAACACCCCACATCCTATGCTTACTCATCCACAGTACATCAAGATGCTTGTCCACAACCACAATCCATTCCTCAAATTGAATACCATAGAATGGTGTACTTGCCAATGTTGTGTTTTTAGTAAAAATCAGTATTTCTAGTATTATAAATTTAATGCTTGTAAAACACACACCACACGGGGTCAGAACTATCTTGATCCGACGCCATCTCTTTTAATTCATCAAAGTTGACATGAATGGTTTTGACAATCAATCGTCTTCTCTTGTTGTAAACTTGAAATCCTTTTGACTGAGTAGAATATCCCACAAAAATACATGCGTCACCTTTTTCTTTCATCTTGTCAAGATTCTCACCATCTCTAACTATGTAACATGTGCAGCCAAAGATGTGAAAAAACTTAAGATTAGGTTTTCTTTCATTGATTATTTGATATGGAGTCTTTTCATGTCTTGGGATTATGAGTGAACGGTTTTGGGTATAACATGCGGTTGCGATTGCTTCAGCCTATAGGAATAGTGAAAGTTTAGCAACGCTCAACATTGTTCGATCAGCCTCAACGAGAGTACGGTTTCATCTTTCGACAGATCGTCCTGTTTAGGTGTTTGAGCAATTGACGTGAGATGATTAATGCCTTCTTCTGCAAAGTAGGTCTGTAGAGTCTTGTTTAAGAACTTCGTGTCTCTCTCAGTTCTAACTGTCGTTACTTGAGCTTGAAGTCCTCTTTGTATCATCCTTAGAAAGTTGATGAGAACCTCCGGTGTTTCATCCTTGGACCTTAGAAAATGAGTCCATGTGTATCTGGAGTAATCATCTACAATCACAAGAATATACTTCTTCCTATTGATACTTTCTACCCGCATGTGTAGAAGATGTAATCGTCTTGTTGAGCTTGGGATATTTTTTGACTCTAAATTGTTGCGTTTAGCTTTTCCCAGCTCACAGGAAAAACATAGATGATCTTTGACGCATTTCAACTTTGGAAGGCCTTTGACAATATATGTACACGATTCAAAACACCTTGTTTGGGGGGTCTTGGTTGATCAGAGTAAAAAAGATATATCATTGTATTTCTAGTGAGAGAAAGTAAGGGATGAAAGAAAAGGATGTATTATTAGAAAGAGAAAGATAAAATACAAATGACTTCCACCAACCCCCCATGGAGAGACATGGGGGGTATTTATAGCCTAACACAAAGCTATCTATCCCACATTTACAATAGTAGTCCCTGCGTATAGCAGATGATCTATAGCTAGTCCAATTCACGTGTAAGACACCAGCTTCACTAAAAAGTGAGGCTAACAATCTCCCTCCAAGATGGTGTCACACGTGAATTGGTTACAATGTTTCTTGCAAGCAAAAATAAAGTAAAATGATAAGAATGAAGTCCAACATTCCATGAGATTGTCTTCAATGACCTTGATCTACTTGAATGCTCCAGCTTTATTTCTTTAGCTTGTGGAATCTAATTGAGTTTTTACTCCCTCCCAACTAGTAGGCTTTTTTTTTCTTTAGCTCCCTCCCAAACAGACACCCTTGAGACTGATTAAGAATCAATGCAGAAGTCTTCTTTAGGACCTCCTTTCTCATTTAGGATACACTGTGGGATGGATGATATCCTCAACATCATCTCACTTAGGAAGCGTTCCAGTCTTGTTTAAATTCAGCCCAAAGTACACATTTTATCTCCTTTTCGAAGTCGAAATTGTAGTACCAAAACCAATTAAGACCCAGAAATGCACTTTTCTCCCTCTAGGAAAGTGTAGATATGAATTGCTACACCAAAGTCAATTAAGTCCCGAGTGTACGCAATTTGTTCCTCTATGTAGTCTAAATGGTAACATCAAAGTCAATTAAGTCCCGAATGTACCCATTTAAATTGTTTTACCAAAGTCAACTAAGTCCCAAGTGAAAGCAATTTATCCTGCTGCATAGTTGAAACTGTAACATAAAAAATCAACTAAGTACCGGATGTTCACATTTCTCACTCCAGGATGATGACTAATGGAGGAATCATCCTACACATGTGTACATCATATGCCAACTAGAACTGCTTACTTAGCTTCACAGCCCGTGATTGCATAAGCAATATTCTGTGAGAAGATGTCGGTACTTTCTTTAATAATTCTCTCTTGATCAACCCGATTTAAATCCCCTTATCTATTCTATAGGTTAATACTGATGACTACTGATGGAGACCACCCGATGAGACGAACCCGAAAATGAAGCAAAATCCCCGACTTGTGACTTAATCTTGTACTATCCGTGTGATGAAGAACGGTGCAGATGCAAATCTCTAAGTACCATATACTCGCTCCAAAGTATACAAAAAATACAACACCTCTTGAGAAACTCCTCAACTACGTGAGACACTGAGTACTACAATGTAACTCCTTAAAGTGATAGCTATAACCCGTGAGTACTACAATGTAACTCCTTACATCAGGTATAACTAGATAAATTAAGTCTTCATCACAAATCGTATATGCGCAAACAAGTCCTCTTTGTTGTAGAGAAAATCAAAGACAAAATAAGTACACTCCCCATGAAATGCTACTTCAATCCCAAATAAGTAACATCGGACAAGAACCCCGTAGTCATAAAAATTCAATAATAGCCATTATCAATGAAGGTGCATTTTGATAAGGATCATTTTTAGTGTAATGTATTGTGTTTGTTGTGTTGTTGTTCGTGATTTTTGATGTGTTGTAATTGTTAACGGATATCGGCTTAGAAAATATACCATAAGAATGGTCGTCCGAATAATAAAACCCGGTCTCTTCTATACGTTTACCCGACATAATCTTGTTTTACTACCTGGCGAATCCGATAACACGAGCCCAATTAACATAAAACCGGCCTACTATGCAAACCATATAACATTAGTCCAAAAATAGCTCAGCCCACATGTATTTTACTATCACTGGCCCAAACCCATCATATAACCAAATTATACTCGGCCTACTATTGATTACACACCCCAATCAAGTCCAAAGAATTCGGCCCAATCTTCTAAATAGAAAGACGCAACCTATGTTTTAATTGGAAAGGCCCAACTAGGGATATTCGGTTAAGGGCCTAAATGTAATCCTAAAATCAGATATAAATCACCATCCCTTATAATTAGGGCACCCTAACCCTAATAACAATCACACGCCACCATCGTATAGACACACTCTCCAAACCAAATCTACTCCCATCTCTTCCAACGATAATGTCCCTCCTTATCACTCCAAAAACAGATCGAAGAAACGTCTACCACATCTAAACCCATATCTCAAACCAAATACATAGACACAGCTACTTGACTTCTTCTCAATTTGCAAGTGAGAAGAAAAAAACCAAGCATAAGATCTTTCGGTGTCCTTCTAAAAACCAAACCAAAGACCTTCGGGACTTCATTTCTTTTACCCACTTTTGTTCTAAGGGCTTTTAACGATTTTGGCTTCAAGGTCTCCATGTGAGGTCTCGGGTAAGGTGTATGATGTATTGTTGATTTGTGTCTTTCAACGAAACGAAGATAGATTATAACATAATTGTTATAAATCTTTCTTTAATTCGAATATTGAATAAGGGTTAAACCTTCACACTGATCAATGAAGAGATTTATTTTCGTGTTTTGATCTTTTAGAAGGTCTTGACTTAATTTTAATACA
>BQNB010194504.1:1368-11446 GCA_026074375.1 Tanacetum coccineum
CGCTTTGATTGATGCATCACCACGTAAACGTGTCAAGTATGAGGCTAAGTGTGCAGATATTGTATATGGTTTTCTCCATTTCTCATTCTCTTCTTTTGGAGAATTGGAGAAGGATGCGACTGCCTTACTAAAGCGGATCCGAAAGTTCTCCGTGACTCAATACATTGGGGCACATGCTGCTATTCACATCTTTAGTAGAATTAGGTTTGAAATTGCTAGAGGAGTGGGAGCCCAGAAAGTATCTCGGCTTCCCACTATTTGTTTTGGTAATTATCTTGATTTTCTAATAAAGTGATGTTATAATGAATTTTTTTTATGATGATAATAATAATATAATATAATTAAGAAGAAAAGTAAAAAAAAAGTTTAAGAGTGAGTTGCAAATTTCGTCCATAAAGTTTAGTTTACAGAATACGAGGGTATATTAGTTATTTCACGGGCCTTTGACCATGAATAACGAGCAAAAATAACGACTGCTTGCTTTATAGCAATTTTGCACCAAAAACTATGCCTTAAGAACAAATGCTGTAAAAACTTGGCTTCGGTGATCAGGTTGCAAATTTTGAAAACGTTAGGGAGGAAATTTGCAATTATATAAATATAATTAAAAGCCAGTGCACAGTACCCATTTGTAGAATAAAATAAATCAACCATGCACGTTTCCCAATGTTGAAAAAAAGAAAAAAATATTATATTATATATGAACAATAGCCGAATAAGAAAACAACAAAACAGGGAAAGAAATATGTTTTTAAAATAATTTTCAAATCGCAGCCTGAACTTTAACCTATTTACGACTTTTTTATATAACAAACTTTATTTACCAATTATGGAGCGCATATCTATCTCTTTATTCGGAAAAAAAATGTCGCTGAAAAGATCGTCGAATTGCGAACAAAACGAGCTCAATATTGAAATGCTTCTGACATACGTATGCTTTTATAAAAAATGTTGAAGTTTAATATATATATTTAAAAAAAACAATTTTCAAACCCAACCCTAAACTATGGTAAATGTTACAAACCCGAGATGCAAAAGAAAAATATTTTTCAAAAAATAAATTTCAAAACGCATTCTGAACTTTAACCTATTCATGACTTTTTTATATAACAAACTTTATTTATCAATTATTGAGCGCATATCTATTGATTTATTCGGAAAAAAATGTCGCTGAAAATATCGTCGAATTGCGAAGAAAACGAGCCTAATATTGAAATGCTTCTGACATGCGTACGATTTTATAAAAAAATGTTGAAGTTTAATGTATATATTTACAAAAACAATTTTCAAAACGCACCTTGAAGTATGCTAAATTTTACAAACACAACCTTAAAATTTAACTTATCTACGACTTTTTTATACAATAAGCTTTACTTAAAACGAGTCTTACAGTCCTGCGCGCTCCGTGACAACGCACATGTTATAAATCTCGTTTACACTATTTATTAGTATAAGCATAGGCAAACACCTCGTAACAAATTTTATAACTATGTAAAGAAAAAATGACATAAAAAAGGGGTCGATTATATACCCAATAAAAGTTGCATATAACTTAAAACATGCTTAACTTGCATCGTACATTATTTGCGTTTCGAAATGGGTATATATGCAACAAAAAAAAAACACGGCTAGAAAAAAGGGGGGCAGACGCAGACGAAAGAAAAGTAACGGCGTTAAAAATTTGATCCAACAATGAAGTTTGTTGATTGGTATGTGAAGATTGCAGTTGTATCGGCAGCAATTGGTGGATCCATGGAATATTTCATGATCAAAACCGGTTTCTGTTAGTCCCCTTTTTTCTTATTATACTCCTTCATGTAATCTACTTTTCGCTATTTCATTTTTATTTTATCTGCTTCTGTTTATGTGCATAATATGATATTTTGGCATGTTAACCGGAATATGATAATTATATTACTTTAGTTTTTATTTGATCTATGAATAACGAGATTGTAGTTTGTGTGTTGCTTGTAAATTATTATATCGTTTTAGGATGACTAATAATAAATTCGTCTGCGGTATGGAGCGGTCTTGCGTATATGGGGTATTTCTGTGACCATCTCCGGCCCTTCCCTAGCCACCCCCAGATGTGTACCTAGGGAGGTTTGAACCCTTGACCTCTTTTGTTTGGTGGTACGAAATCCTTTATTGTTGGGAACAATTGTTATTATTTTTATCGTCTTAAATAATCCAATTGGTTATTTTTGGCATTTCATATAAGTTACAGTTTCTACACCCTAAGAGGTTGGAAGTCTAAGGGAAGTCGTTACGAGTTCGAAAATATGTTAATCAAATCTTGTTGGATGCTTTGCCTACATGTTTATACACCTTTCTTTATTGCAAAAAACCTCCTCGACTGAGACATTGGTTACCTGAATATGTTACTAGATCAGTAGATATAAGAAGTAGATGCAACTTTCTAAGTGGCCGTCAACTTAGTGTGCTTTGTATGTTTGGATATTTTAGTTAATGAAAATGTACATGATGGCTTAGTTAATCTTGCGTATTTTCATTTGACCAGTTAACATATTTCCTAACCTGAGCAATTAACTGGAGGTTTAGGCCATGACTTGCTACCCCGGCCTCACATTCAATAGGAAAATGATACCCGGCTTCTTAATTTTTCTAGAACTAAGCTTTTTGTCGAAGAAAACACTTAATGTGCCATAGACGATTCACGTTAGGGATTAGTATGAGGCTGTTCTATATGACTAACATTAAAGGACCTAGTGTGACATTGATGAGTGAATAGTACAACAAATGCACACGTTAGGTAGAATTTCTTGATACTGCGAATGCAAATATGTGTGCTCATGGCTATGAGGAATTTTGTTTACCATTATTCTTTTATATCTCCCTCAAAATAGCTTGACACCTGGAACCACTGGAGAACTGCTAAACTTGATAATTGAGCATACTCATCTTAGTAAGGATGTCAAAATGTACTCTTCTGATTCTTGAAAATCAAATTTAACTTTGTGTGTCCCATATGTCCACGTCTATGTGCATTCAGTATGCATACAAGTCATCCTTTAGGGGGACGTTTGGTACGGTGGAATGGAAAGCAGAGAAATGGAATGGAAGAGCATTCTCGTGTTTGTTTGTACTTAAGAATGGAATTGGTGAATCAATATTGATTCCCATTCCATTCTCAGCATTCTCTTAAAATAGTGAAGAAAGGAGAGAATTGGTGGACAAAAGGTAAGACTTCTATGATTGATTCTCTCGTTCAGTACCCATTATCAACGTTTTTGTTTTAAACTTTATTATTCAAATGATCATATCATTATTTTACTGTTTGAGTTTCTTCAAATTTCGTCACAACTAGGGGTGTTAATCGGGTTACCCGATCGGGTTCGGGTCAATTCGGGTCGGGTCAAGCCGGGTTGAGGGTAAAAATTCCATACCCGAACCCGACCCTATTTGAACTCGGGTTACTCAGGTTCAAGTCAATTCGGGTCGGGTCAACTCGGGTTCGGGTCAACTCGGGTTCGGGTCAACTCGGGTTCGGGTCAACCCGAATTTGAGTAAATTGACAAAAAAATTCTTTTTTTTACTCTTTTAAATAGATAATCTATAAATTCTTATAAAAATAGAAAATCTATAAATTAAATTAAATTATTTTTTTAAAACATCAAAAAAAAAATCATTATTCGGGTTAATCGGGGTGACCCGAACCCGAGTTAGCCATAACATTTCAACCCGATACCCGACCCTATTTAGAACTCGGGTTAGTCGGGTTGACCCGAATTGACCCGAATAAGATTTTTGACCCGAGTGACCCGAACCAAATAGGCTTATTCGGGTTCGGGTTCAGGTCGGGTCGGCTTCTTTATGTAATTGAATGTTCGGGTTCAGGTCGGGTTGACCCGAATAAGATTTATGTAATTAAATTGAATGTTTAAAAGAAAATATTAGATGATACTATTCTTTTTATTATGATGGATAAAATAACTAAACAAGAGAATGCTCTATATCACACACCTTCTTTATTTGTACCAAACAATGGAATCATTATTATTTCTCCACCTCATTCACTTTCTCTACGATTCCATTCTCTTTTACGATTCCATTCTATATCATTCCCTCGTACCAAACGTCCCCCTAGGGTCTTGGAAATAACTTTGAGAATAGAATTCAAGGAGTCTGTTTCAAGTCCACAGAATTTTTGTAAGAGACGCACCAGTGTTGGGTGTTCTTAACTTGTTAGAATAGTAACTCCAAAGTGAGCTACCTATAAGCATCCTTCCTAAGAGTTGTATTAAGTGATACATTCATGAGTTTTTGTTGGTGGAATTGACAATGAAGGATAGTTGCTTGATTTTGTCATGTTGACCACTAGAGTAATAAAAATAATCTCTAGTCACAAACCTAGCTCACATTTTAGTACGTGAACAATTGTGATTTAGTTTTACTGTCTAAACATACTTGAAACCAAGACCTGTTTATGCTTTGGAAACATTTTGTTGCTTATGATATGTGTCCATGAAACTGAGAAAGGCATGTCGACTCATAGAAACATGACGGTCCAAACACATCCATTTTTTTTTTCATTTTGCTATAAAATCATCAATAGGTATCCAGAAAACAACTAGAAGGCACACAGGAATTGGAGATTCACTAAACTCATAGGAACAAATCTGAACAAGTACAGGGTTCTTAATAATACAAACATTTGGGTGTTGGAAAACTCAGTTTGACTATCATTAACAAGAACATATAAACTCAAATTTAAAACAGCAAAGACCAAACCACGGAGATCTACATAGAAGACCCTTTTAATATGACCGTCTACAACCTAACCAACTCCCCCACGCCCCCCCCCCCCCCCGCCCTCTTTTGGAACTAAATGACAGTGAAATCAAAATATATTTTCTAACACTAAACCCGATATCAAATAAAAGTAACTGAAATTTGGACTCGAGGCGCATATAATATAGAACCAAAACACTTTCACAAATATAGGTATAAAAGGAACTCGTAAACATTTTTCCTGATGTGGTTTGCTTTTCCTAAGTTTGTGAGATTCATCCTACTCTTCACAAAGCTATACCTATTATAAATAGAAACACCAATTCCCTCCCCCCCCCCCCCCCCCCCCCCCCCCTCTTTTGGAACTAATGAAAGTGAATTCAAATATATTTTCTAACACTACCCATTCAAAGAAAAGTAACTGGAAATTTGGACTCGAGGCGCATTAATATAGAACCAAAACACTTCACAAATATAGGTTTAAAGGAACTCGGAAACATTTCCTGTTGTGGTGGCTTTTCCCTATGTTTGTGAGATTCATCCCTACTCTTCACAAAGCATTCCTTTTTATATTGAAACACCAACTTTCAAGACGACCATTATACTATTATAATCTGCTGCAAAAGCTCACTGAGTCGATGCTGTTAAATTGTTTAACAAAAGGCTCCTGTGCTCAGGGTAGCTGATATATCGAGAACAATGCTAATTGAGTTTCCAAAAATTAATTTAGTACTAGAACAATGCTAATTGAGTTTCCAGCCAACCTCTTTTTTAATCACAACACCTGTGAATTTCAAGAACAAGGTAGCTGATATAGACTGCCAAGTTGTGTATCATTGCAAGGGTTTGAAATTTTCAACAATAAGGTAATATTTTTGGTTAATTGAATTATCTCTTAGAACTTTCGAAGGTGTATTTAGTCTATAGAATAGTTTTGATATAATAAAAATTCTTATATGATTTTATTAATTGTTACATAAGACGTTAATACATTTAAATATGCAATGACAAGTAATCCTGTTGTTAATATCAAACTAAAGCCATTCTCACTTATTATTGGCTATATACTTTTGAAACTTACTATTGGAGCAACCAGAAGGATTGGTTCTTTATAATCAGAAGAATCAGTTTTGAGACATGGAAATAACCTTTTTCAGAAGTGTAAAGGAAATGTTATATACTAAATTTTATCCTGTTTTATCCTTCTAAAGCTTTGGGCCCTTGGAAAACCATATTATCCATCCTAAATGAATTACGACTATCTATGATTACACAATGGTTCGTTTCTGATTTGAGTTTTACATAGCAGTATTTTTGTCATATTTATATGCCCACTTTATATATTTTACATTATAGTTATAATTATGCTTGATTAAATGATTTGATTCCTAAAGTTTTGTTAATACATTGTTCCTAGATAGATCATAACCGTGACATCACCCCCCATAACAACAATTGTCCATGCATGTACATAAAGTACCTATTTGCTGTCTATGCTGTGTTGATACATTGCTTGTTAGCTAGTTGGAAAATGCTTCAATGCTAAATGCACTCTCTTTGATTTATATAAAATGGGAAATGTTATCAACTAGTGCTTGGAAACAATCTTTTATTCCCCTACTTTTCTTTTAGTACGTTAAACAGTCTCCTTTTATTGTACATGTCACACAAATGGTGGGATGCTCTTTGACGAATGGTGATGCTAATCATGGTCCACTTAGAATGTTAATCTAGAAATTTAAGCTAACAATCGCACCACAAATATATAAAATACAATCTCACACTTGTCCCTGGTGAGACTTGAAACCACAACCACTTAGGCGTGTTTGGTATGCTGGAAAGGAAACGCGAGAATGGAAAAGTTTTGCTTTCCCACGTTTGTTAGTCATAGTGAATGGAAACGTGACCTTACCATTCCATTCTCACCCTTGGATTTTCATTCTTCATAAAAAGTGAAGAAAGCAGAGAATGCAAATTAGTAAAAGGAACCATTCTCACTACCCATTCTCCTGTGAATCAAAAAGCCCCTTCTAATAAAGGGGGTATATATACATAATCTCACGTGCAATGCACATTCAGTCCCAAATTTAAAAAATATCAATAATCCTACCCTCTTGGCCTTTTGGCGACTGCAATATCTGAAACCCTATCATCGTCGTCATCATCATATCGGTTGTTTATCGAAGTTGCTATGTATCCCCAAATAAGGCAATTCATATTCTGTTCTATTTCTCTTCTATACAACTCTATGATTATGATCAAACTCTAGTCGATTAATCCCCTGGAAATCTTTGATCATAATCGAAAGCCATGGTTTACTTATCAAGGTTAAACAATTCATTAAAATATCTCGTTTCATTGGTAAAGTGGCATAACAATTTAATTATCAGTTTGAATTTAATGACTTGGTGATCAGTTGTTCCTTTCTTGTTCAATGTTGAGTTGGTTATCATCTAATTCCTTCTAATTACATCTATGAATTATACGCGAGAGAAATTAATCGGCTTGATAAATCTCTTTTCAATGTGTATAATTAACTTGTTCTAGGTAGTTGATGGTCAGAGGATTTAATGTGCCCAGGCAACTTCTTTTCTGTCAATAATAATAGCTTAGCATAATTTAACTTGTTTAGTTTTATCTAAACACGAGGATTTGTTATGAGAGGCTTCCCTTTCAATGGAGTTTAAGTTAATATGCGCGCAAGATCAGGTGTCTAAGTGATGCAGGGACCTATGTCCTCAAAGTTGGGAGGACC
Source organism: Tanacetum coccineum (assembly GCA_026074375.1). Classification (NCBI taxonomy): domain Eukaryota; kingdom Viridiplantae; phylum Streptophyta; class Magnoliopsida; order Asterales; family Asteraceae; genus Tanacetum; species Tanacetum coccineum. Next base: position 8,876 of record BQNB010194504.1, read on the forward strand.
ATATGTGTTACTCGTATTGCACGCTATCTTAGCTCATCGAATCACATATGGGTGTTAGTTTTAAGAAAACGAAAGAGCAACAGGTCGTTGGGGGAGGGACATCACAGATACCTCACACTTGAGGGGTTGGTAAGGTAGTTTGATTAATCCGGAAAGCAGGTCTGCTGTACTAATCGATCAGCTGAGGAAGTTCTGTTTGTGGACTAACTTAATTGCATATGGTGGATTAAAACATGTTTTAAGTCTCGTATCTCATTATACAAAATCATTGTGTCTGCTTAAAATTTAATCGAGCTTTACGGAAAAAGTGCTATTAGACAAGAGGGTGGCGTGGGTTTTTCTAATTATCAGGTCTTTGGTTATGTCTTTGATCATAAAAGAGTCTATTACTATATTTGATTCAGCCATGGTTAGAATATTATATTTTAGCTAACATTTGATTGTAAATTTGTAATGTTGCTGGCATGGTATGTGATGGTCTTGTATGGTTTTTGTGTTAATTTTTGCTCTTTAGTTACTGGTGTTTGATGTCAAAGTTCAGTGAAGAGGTTCATAATAACTCAACATTAGCATTACTATTTTTATTGAGTGTTGATAATTTGCATAACATTTGAAAGACAATTTCTTATTCTCTTAGCAAATACATGTATTCTTATATGACAAAAAAGTTAAAAACCATTAACCATATTAATATATTGAAGTTATGCAACTCGTTTTTGACAAATGGATAATGTCATATTGAAAGTTCATTCACTGGTCATACCAAACGGAGGATTCAATTCTTTATCCATTTCAACACCTCATTCTTTACTTTTTGCCAAACAGTGGAATCGTTTCTTGATTCTTAAAGTCATTCCCTTTCTCTACGATTCCATTCTCTATTGTGTTTCCATTCAACCTGATTCAGTCGTACTAAACGTCCCCTTAGTTAAGGCATTCTCACTGATACCTCATAGCTTTCATAAATTATCTTTGAATTTTAATGAGATTTGACAATGGTTTATTTAGCTTTTGTTCGTGTCTTTTATCCTTATCATAGTTTTCAGCTTACTTGTGTGATAAGCATGTATGATTGTGCTCAATGATCTTTAGTAAAGGTGGCATAATAAGCTATTCGGCTTCAGTTGACCCATGAATATTTTGTTCCTCATTGTTATCAAATAGCTATTGGGTTATATATGAATACAAAAACTAAATTGTTGTAATACTAATCCTCTTTTTTTAATGAATGATGTCTGAACTGTACTTTGTAAGCATTAATAGTTCGCCTGTAGGACTTTATACTCGTGTGACCCATTTGAACCATCTCTCATTTTGCTAAGTTCAGTTACTTAACTAGTTGCGGATAATCAGTAACCCATATAGACCTATTATAAATAAGACGGATTACTCATAAAATAGGAATATGAATTAGTCACGCCAATCATTTTTGTATAGATAAATTGTCTGACAATCACATCTCATTTTCAGCCATTACAATCCACTATGTTTAAATGATAGAGGTAGTGTTATGCACCTTTTCTTGTAGAGTGAAATAGATAATACAAAATACGAAATTTTTTTATCAATCTTACCACTGGTTTCTATATAACAGATGACAAAGTGACGGTTCTTGAGTCAGAAAAGAAGGCTTGGGAGAATTCACCAGAAGCCCAGGCCATGCGAGAAGCTCTTAATCCTTGGAGAGAGGCGGATGATGCAACAAAACATTCATAACATTTCCCTGATTGTGAAGAGTTCTTTAAATGACGTTAGGATGTAAACTAGCTTGCATAAGATTTTTGATCTTCTTTACTAGGATCTGTCATCTCTTTAAACAAAATGAAATTAGGATGCTAGTGGTATATTCTGACATCTAGTTGAGCCAGATACTACCAAAACATCCATAGTTTCCATAATGTTCTGATATATATATTGCATTTTTATTCATCTATCAATGTTGCCAAAGCCAAAGGTAGGTGTGTTGAACAACTTGGGTGACTAGTCACATATTCAGGGCGAAATGAGTAAAATCTTAGAGTTCATGTCAAAACGCATCGGGTTATACTAGACTGGGTCACAGTTTTGGGGATTTTTATTTGTTTCTCTTTTATCTCTATATATTAAGGGTTTATCACTTTTTCCTTGAATCTTGAAAGTTGAACTTAAAGTAGTTTGTTTAATTTTTTTTTTGAAACAAGCATAATAACCCGCGCGTTGCGGCGGAGCTTTATTTTTTACGAATCGATTACATAAGAAGTGAAGTTTCATTTCAAAGTTTCAGCCCCATTTTTTTTTTGGTTAACTTTATGTTGCTTAAATTTGTATTTTTTTGTGTTCCAGTCATTGTTAGTTTTTTACATTCGTGATAATTGTCGAGGTCGATTATGAACTAAGCTTGTTGGATTGTGGCCTTAATTCTAATAAACAATATGACATTTTTTAGAAAACTAATACTAAGGCATAAAAGTAGTATTTCATATAATATAACTACTTACATCTCCGTTAGTAGGCCAATTCTTGAAAAGTTGCTCACTATCTGCGCCAAAATTATTAGAAAGATTCTTAAAACCGAGCATCTCCATGGTTGGT